>JAOXYA010105726.1:0-10758 GCA_028565675.1 Sorex palustris | reverse complement strand
TGTGACAATTGTTACTGTGTTTGGCATATCGAAGATGTCACAGGGAGCTTGCCAGGCTTTGCTGGGGGTGGTGGGGGGGAGAGATACTCTCAGTAGCTTGCTGGGCTCTCCGAGAGGGGCAGAAGAATCAAACTCGGGTTGGCCATGTTGGCTGCTTGCAAGGCAAATGCCCTACCCGCTGTGCTATCTATCGCTCCAGCCCAGGAGGGAAGAAAAGAAAGAAAGAAAGAAAGAAAGAAAGAAAGAAAGAAAGAAAGAAAGAAAGAAAGAAAGAAAGAAAGAAGAAAGACAAGACATGAGGCTGGAGTGAGAGTCCAGGGCCCTCCAAGGGTGCCTGCCTTGCAGCCTCTCCTTGGGGTCAATAAAGCATAGGGGGTTAAGATGCTTCCCTTGCACGCAGCTAACCCTGGTGCACAAGCAACCTAAGCAGAGCCAGGAGTAGCCCTGAGCACAACAGGGTACGGCCCAACACTCGCCCCCGCAAAAAGCTAATTTTAAAAATCTCCTAGCAGTATTCAAAAATGATGATTAGAAACGAATTCTCATATATATGCATTATTCACCTAGATGTGCCCACTGATGGGTGTTCAGGTGCAGAGCACGTCAGAAGGGCACCCTGAAGGAGGCTGTCAACAGACCTGCTTTGACCATGGCTCTCTCTTTCAGAACTGATTTTGCAAGTGCGGTATTTGACATCTATTCCAGTATTGTGTGCCTGTTTAATGAAGAGTAGCCTCAAGAGCAAACACCCACTCTTCCTCTGAGCTCAAACCAGGGGCCGAGGGTGGAAGGCAGCTCTGCATTCTGGAGGGCCCTGGTGTGATTCCAGCATCACATAACCCCAAGAAGCCTCTAACAGTGGCTCATATACAAATGCCTAACTCGGGCCAGAGAGATAGTACAGCAGACAGGGTGCTTGCCTTGTGTGTGGCTGACTGTGTTCAGTCCCTATCACTTCTTATTATCTCCCCAAGTCCCACCAGGAATGCTGATCCCTGAGTGCAGAGCCAGGAGTAAGCCCTGAGCACTGCCAAGAGTGAACCCCCCACAAGTTAGTTATAATGCTATATGCCTAAAACCTGTTATGTCATTTTAATAAAAGGGTTTTTAGGGGGCGTACTCAGAGATCACTCCTGGCTGTGTTCAGGGATCACTCCTGACAGTGCTCAAGGAATCACATGTAGTGCTGGAGACCGAACAGAAGACAAAAAATAATTACAAAAAGAAATTACACCTGGGAAAAAAGCTCATGATGACTAGGGTGAATGCCTGCCACGCAGAGCCCTGGCTTTGGTCCCCGGCACCACCAGTGCCAGCAGTGGCCCTGAGAGCTTCCCAGCTAGGAAAAGAAATTAGCAAAAGGTCACAAAATATATATTTAAGACCAAAAGAATCGAGTAATAAGGACAAAATGAGAATTCCACGAAATAGGAAATTACAGTAAGAATGGATTAACTTCTACATTATGTATGTTTCAAAAATAAAGCTGAAGACAAAAAAAGGAAATGTAATATGCTCTTAAGCATTAAAAATAAACTATGGTCATGTTCAAATGAAAAGGAAATGGTGCAGAGCAATCCAAGCAGCTCTAACCTTCGGCACAGCTCTGTGGCTTGGCTGTCCGGAGACTCTGCTGTTGTTTCAATGTAGTGTTTCTCCTTCGTATTATCTCCAGGCCTTCTAAAGCTGTACTGTGTTCAGACAATGACTTTAAGAGAGAAATGTCACTTATGAATCCAGAAGGTTCCAAAGGAGTTTTAGGACTATTTGAATACTCTCTTCCTCCAGCAGTTTCTACTTCCATAAGGTCCTGGGGCAATTTCTGAATCCTTTCCAAATCTTTTGACACAGGAATATGTATCTCTGGGTCTTTAGAAATAGGATTCCTTGTTCCCAGCGGGTGAAAAAACGCATTGGAAACTTGGGTATGTGATTCTCCAAGGGCGACACGTTCTTCAAAATGACTTTGCTTAGCATCCAGTAGCTGGACATGCTCATTATAGCTAGAAGTTGATGGGAATAAAACCTGTTCATCGTTCACATCTGAGTCATTTCCCCAAACTAAAGGTTGAGCCTGTTTTGAAAATAAATTGTTTTTAGAAGGCTGATTAGTAGCTATGTTGGAGAAGTGAGGCATCAGTGAACTTGTCTCTGTCTTTTTAGATGTATTTGGAAGTACATCAAAGTCATTATGAATGCTGGATTTAGACTGATTGGCCTCTTTATTATCTACATTCTCATCATCTGGCCACTCTAAAGATGAGTCAAAATTGCTTAATGTGTCATTATACTCCTGCTCTATCTCTTTCCCAGTATTCCCAGCTTTCCAGAGTCCTGGGTAGAAACCTACACGAGTTTTATCACAAAACTGGGAGAGAGGCTCTGTTGGTTCACCCCTCGATGACGTAAGGAGGTGCAGATGTGCACCGCCAACATCTTTACAACTTTCATCCTCATCATGTTGCCTTTGATGGCTGGAATGTTCATCGGTCCCTGAGCTTTCCTCTCCCCAATTCTCTGAGTCCTGGGACATTTTGTGGCTCCCCTGTGCTTCCTCCTCAGTGTCACTGGCTTCAAAAGTGTTCAGATTAAACGTCACCTCCACCAGGGGTTGCTCGGCATTATCCCTAAATTCGGAAATTTGATTAAGATTTTCGTTATCACTATTACTTTCAGAAGACACGTGGGTGATGTCATCAGAGAGCCTGGCATTTGTTCTGAGGGAAGGTTCCGTCTGTAGATATTCCGGTTCCGGCCCTTGTTCAGACTCCTCTTCGGGTTCCACATGTCTGCTTCTCTCCTCAGCATTTTCTCGAATGAGAAGTGATTCTTCCAGGCGCATCGGGTTGTTTTGATGAACACGTATTTCCCTATTTTCTTGAACGCGAGATTCTGACAGAAAGCCATCATTTTCGACAGAACCAAAGGTAACAGGAGCAGCACTGCTTTCTCTCGAGGAAGGACTCTCTAATTCTCCTTCTTGAGCCCAGGGTGGATCATGATTATCATGATTATCCACTGGATTGTCTTCATTACCCTCCCTTCCTCTTTCTGCACATGTCTCAAAATGTTTCCTTTTTTGTGCCAAGATATCTCTCCTATTGTCAAGGCTGCCTTCCTGGGCCATGGGTTTCCCTGCTGGATCATTTCCCTCTTCAACTGAAGAATGCTCCAGTGACCTCTGTGAGGGCAAGTAGATGGCCCAGCGGCTTGTTTTTCCCGCAGTGTTCCCCGATAGCTGCAGGTACTGCAATTCTTCTGGCCGCTTCCCCTCAGCACACTCTTCTTGCTCAGCTGAGCACACTGGCTGAGGAGGAATGGTGCCACAGCCATGTGGCTGTACCTGAGAGCGGTGTTCTCGAAGTTCAGAATCCAGTTCTGTGCACACACCAGTTGGTTTGGACTTCAGCAGAGCCAATATCTGGGCTTTGCTTCTGATGCTGTGTGAAACTTCGGAGTGGTGAAGTGACAAACCATCTCTCTTCATGGGCTCGTCAGTCAGAAAAGAACGGGAACACTTGTTTTCAGGACTGAGAGGAGAGCAAAAGTCATGTTCATCACCTCGCATTTCTGGACGAATCTTGAAGGCTGATGAAGAAAAAGGCAGCATGCCATTTCTCTCTCTGTCCTTGTAAGCAACAGTGTTCTCAGAGACTGCTGGCCTACTGTTTATATCTTTCTGGCCAGCAACAGAAAACAAAGGAGATGTGTCATAAAGTGAAGAAAGAAACAGAGGCCCAGCTTTCTTAGCCTCAAGGGTTGTAGCCAGTTCACTATTTTCTGTAACAACTATTTTAGGAGGCACTTGGCGTGGTCCTTGAAAACCCTAAAAATATTTAAAAGCAATAATTAGCTGGCTTATAATATACATTTTCCAAAGAACTTATAAAATGAATTTGCTTTAAAAAAAAAGAAATATAAATGTTCTGCAAAGTGAAGTTATTGTTAAGATATGAAATGTCTACTTAGCGGTGAAGAAATAGCTCAGTGGGGTACGTGCTTTGCAAGCAAGGGGGGACTCCCAAGAACAGACCTGGGAGAAAGCCCTGAGTCTGGCCATAGGTGGCTCAAAAAGAAAAACATGGGTCAGAGAGGGAGTCCAGGGTAAGGCACTAGCCTTGCACACAGCCAACCCTGGTTGAATGCTGGACACTGTATATGTGATCCCCATGCTCTGCCAGGAGCACAGAGCAAGCAGTGAACCCTGAGCACAAAGCCAGCCATGAGCACCCCTAGATGTGGCCCCCAAATAATACACAAACAAACAACACCCAAAGAAACTTACAGTAAACTTCCTTTTTAAACCAGCGGGCTGGCATCCCTGGGCGCGGCCAGAGGACACACACTTCCCTAAGCCGGGGGCTGCTTTAGCGATCGTCTGCCCCAGAGTGGTGGGTCCAGCAGTCTTAACCTCCTCAATGGTGACCAAGTATCGGTCACCTTCTAAGTCATCTCCAGGTTTCACCTGCATTTTAAAGAATAAATACCAAAGTCATACGTACCTAATTATTAGAATATCTATGTCTTCTAAGTCAGATGATATATAGTAAGTAGCTGCTCTATGAGTAACTAAATTCTTTTAGGGAGAAGCCCACTCAACAGTGCTCCGGAGACCAGATGGTGGCAGGGACTAAAGCTTGGGCTCCTGCAAATATAGCAAGCACCCCTGGAACTTTGAGCTGTCTCCCTGACCCCAACAACAAAATCTGTATTTAGTATTACATACGAAGTTTACTACCAACCAGTGCAAAAATGATACAACAACAAAAAATATTTTTTCCATTCCGTATTATTGGAGACCTATATGAAATCCTTTGCTACATGCCGGAGATATAAAGGCAAACAGGAAAAACATGAGGACTGGACAGGTAGTACAGTGGACAGGATGCATGCCTTGCATGCAGCCCACCTCAGTTCAGTACCCAGAACCACATATGGTCCCCTGTCAGGAGTGATCCCTGAGCACAGAGCCAGGAGTAAGCCATGAGTAAACCAAAAAAAGAAAAACAGGTCTCTTTCCAAGCTGTTGAAATTTATACGACTAAAAAAAAATGATAAGTGTGTGTGTGTGTGTATCATTGTTTCATGGTCACACCTACTGGTGTTCAGGGCTCTGCTCAGGGATCACTCCTGGCAGTGCTGGGGGGACCATATGTGGTGCTGGGGATCAAACTCACGTCAGCTATTTGCAAAGCAAGTGCCTTATCTGCTGTACTATCTTCTGAGCCCTAAATCTTTCTTTCTAATTAGAACTCTTCAATACCAATTACCTTTATAAATAAATGTAATTAGTCATAATTATCACAAATTAAGTGATTATGTGACATTATAATTGTTTAATTACTTTTTGTATAAGCATTTTTAATCACCTTAAAATATAGCAGTTGACACACATCAGACTGTAACATACCGTAACACTGTAAATATTTGAAACATAAAAATCTGTATTAGCTTAATCTTTAGTAATAAAATTATTTACAAGGAAATAATAATTACCACAAACTGATTATCTACTAAAATGGTCTTTTTCAACCCCAACATAAAATATGATGATTTTATACTATCAATATTAAAATGTCATTAAAAAATACTATAACCACTATTAATGTCAAATAAAATTTAAAAACAGTTTAAATACCATGGCCCAAATTATTACAGTGATAATAAAAATATGCATTATAATACTTTTAGAATCACTGAAATAAAAAATATATAAGATGGCATCTCTATATTCTTGGTCTGATGTTAGTCCAGCCCAAGTCTGGTCTGATTTTACTGGAGAAGTTAGCTTACCTAGGAAGTATATGAAAGAGGGAAACCAAAGGATGGACTCTAAAATGGTGGGGAGAGGGGAAGGGGCGAGGAGGGGAAGCACCCTGCGATGCTCAGGGGTTACTCCTGGTTCTGCAACTCGAGAATTACTCCTGGTGGGCTTGGGGACCATATAGGATGACAGGGATCGTACCTGGGTGGGTTACATGCAAGGCAAGCACCCTACACTCTGTACTATTGCTCCGGCCCCTAAGATCCTGATTCTTAACACTGAAATACATCTTTTAATTCCCTACCCTTTTTCAAATGGGAGAAAAAAACCAGAATCTTTGATAAAATATTTTAAATTAATGTCATGGGTCAGAAAGATAGCTCAAATGACTGGTACACATGCTTTGCATGCAAGAGGCCCAAGTTCAATCCCTAGTATCACACAATTCCCTTGAGCACTGCTGGGGCATGACTCTTAAGCCAGGAGTATCCCCTGAATACAGCGAAGTGAGACCCCAAAAACCAAAATAAATTCTTAAGGAGACAAGGGAAATAGCTCAAGACCCGCTTGGCACACGGGAGCCCCAGGTTCAAACCCCTGTACTACATGGTCCTCCAAGCACTACGAGGTGTGATCCCTGGTCCCCAAATATAGTTTCAATGCAGTTCCCTGCTGATCAAAACCATGTCATGGTTAGACTACAGAGCGAGTCACTTCCTGGTTCAAGACCCAGCTCCACTACTGGGAACCTGGCAAGTCACCATCTCTCTATGCTGCATTTCCAATCTATACAAATCACAGGCTAAGAGAACTAATAAACATGTTCTGCAAATGAGACCCAAACTGGATCTCTAGCACCACGTGGTTCTCCAGCACCACGTGGTTCTCCAAGCACCACCCGGGGTAGATCCCTGAGTCCCAGAGGGGAAGACCCCCAAATACAGGCAGAAGTAGGTCCTGAGCATCGCCAGTATGGTCCCAAAACACAACAAAACAAAAAACAGGGATACATAAAGATTTCATTTTAAATGAAATAAAATCTAAAAGGTTTAGCCCAAAGTCCAAGTAAAATAATAATAATGACTACATTACTTAACATTTATATATTAAAGAGAAGTACTCAAAAAGATTTTAACAATAACTTAAAAATAAAACATTATTAAGATGAACATTAAAATACCTCAAGGCACTTAAGAAATATACTCTCCAAACACTGTCCTTTGTCGTCATATAAAATGGCCTTTATTAAAACAAAATAAAATAGATGTTAAACAGGAACAAAACATAATTCTGTTTTCTTATCCTTAGTAGCAAACAAAATATTGTTATAGAAGTAAACCATACCATGAAAGATCACCCACTTTATCATCTGAATTAGTTCATAGACCACCGGGGGATGTGGTGGTAGAAGATGTGTGGGAGGCCGTGGGATCCACCCAACACCATTCCCCAAGAACAGTAGAAAGTGATTCATATTTTAAATAGATGAAATGTTCAAGAGAACAAAGGCCTATGCACATGAAATTCAAGAACTTAAGCCCTACCAGGAGGAACCTGAAATGCAATTATAGGAAGCAAAACTAGAATGAATAGAGGGGCTTTGCAAACAGCAGACAAGGGTCAGCGAGAACTCCCAGGGCTGGAATGCAAGTGGGAGGCATGGGAACAATCCCCGGCACGCCAAGGGGAGTGATCTAAGACCCAAGCTAGGGGTAGCCTCCAAGCAAACAAAACCAGGAGGGGCCAGAGAGCTGGCCAGAGGAGGGACGGTGCTTCTTTTTTACCTGGTTCAATCCAAGGCATCACGTAGAGACCCCTGAGCCCCATCAGGAGTAAATCCTTAAGCAAAGAGTCAGGAGGAAGCCCTGTGCACTGCTTGGGCGTGCCCCCTCTCCTAATACAAAACAAATTATTGTAATGATGAAATATGGACTATCAGAAGGATGAACAGTGTTTGAAGTCATTAGCACTGGGATAAAACAGCTGTTTATAAAGTATAATGAAGATGGGGCCAAAGCAATATAATAATTAGGGTATGTGCCTTGCAGGAAACTGACCTGGGTTCGATTTCCAACACCCCTTATGGTCCCCTGAGCACTGCCAGAGTGCATAGCCAGGAGTAAGCCCCTAAGCAAAGCCGATAAAGTTCACAACAAAAATAAAGTAATAAGGTATAAAGAAGAAAATTGGCTGGAGCGATAGCACAGCAGGTAGGGTGTTTGCCTTGCACGTGGCCAACCAGGGTTTGATTCCTCCGTCCCATTCGGAGAGCTCGGCAAGCTACTGAAGTGTCCCACCCGCACAGCAGAGCCTGGAAAGTTACCATTGGTGTATTTGATATGCCAAAAACAGTAACAAGTCTCACAATGGCAACATTACTGGTGCCCACTTGAGTGAACTGATGAACATCAGAGGACAGTGCTACAGTGCAGTGCAATGAAGAAACTAGTTAATATAAAGGGATACTTGGGGCAAGGAAGCTAACACCATTATTATTTCAGGCTTTCTCCTTGGTTTCTCCAGCTATTTCTCCAGTAGACCCTTATATGTTAGTTTCTATTACTTTGGTCTTTTGTGGGGGAAGTGATGTAAGACTTATTGATAATTTCTTTTTTCGTACCTTGTCAGTTTATGGACATATCTAACATTTTATTACCTCTAAAGTTTTCCTTATTATTCAATAAGGAAAATAAAGTTTTCCTTATTCAAGCAAAAGTGAAAAAACCCAGCTTTGGACTTTGAATTCAATCACTTGCACTTACTTTATTTCCTAAGTGACTGATCTTCAGAATTCCATCCTGCCAGACTTTTGCCTTCTTTAGCTTTTGGTGAGTATACAGTACCTTAAGTCCACAAGGATAAAAACAAGGAAAAGGTTTCCATTTGTAGCAGTTAATGTTTTAAAGACATTGTCAACGAACTAAAAACACGATCAGCATAGCAATTACAAACAAAATTTTAAAAATAAAACTAGTTTATAAAATATAAGGGAAGGGGAAAAGAGGTAGAAAATCTAAGGAGGGCCAGGGAATGCAGAGTAAAGAGGGGATTTGCCTTGCAGGTGGCTGGCCCTAGGACAATCCTGGCACCACTTATGGTCCCCCCAGACTGCCAGGAGGGATTCCTGAGGCAGGAGTAAACCCTGAGCACTGCTGGGTGTGGCCCAAAAACCAAAACCAAAACAAAACAAACAAAAAACTAATAAAAAATTGAGAAGGTAGCTAAGCAACAAAAATAATTCTGAGTTACCTGAAACTAGTTGTCGTTGGGAAGGGAAACATTTGTAAGCTTTTCCTTCTCAGAATAGAGAGCGGAGTCCCTGAGGCCGCAATATAATCTCAGGGACCTGCAGACTTCCTTTCAGACACCACCTGCCTCTCTCGCACATTCCTTTGACCATGTGCAGTGGAGTCCTCTCCTAGGGTTATGTATGTGTAATACTGTGAGGCCGGAGAGGCAGTGCAGGGTGGAGGGCATGTGCCTTGATCCGGGTTTGATTACTGCCTTCCCTTGTGGTCCCCTGAGCACCACCAGACCACCAGGGGTGATCCCTGAACACAGGGCCAGAAGTAAGCCCTGAGCAGAACTGGATTTGGTTCCAAAACAAAAACAGAAGCGTATGTAATACTGCAAATTCAGTTCCATACTGAGGGGCTGAGGAATTAGTCTGCAGGGCTAGTGTGCATGTTTTGCATGCGAGAGGCCTGGGTTTGATCCCTAGCACTGTATGGTTCCCAAGCACTGCCAAGAGCAATCCCCACACATTGCACTGGAGGTTGCCTCTGATATGACCCCCAAACTAAAAACAAACAAAATAAATTCCATTATTGAATGCAGAAACATTATCTGAAAACCTAGTTCTTCTCTATTAAGTCAAACATTAAAGAATTTTCAAGAGGCCAGAGAGATAGTACAGCAGGCTGGGCACATGCCTTGCATAAGGCTGACCCTGGTTTACTCCCTGAACAATGCCAGGAGTGATCCCTGAGCACAGAGCCATGAGTAAGCCCTGAGTACTGCCAAGAGTGGCCCCAAAACTAACAAAAAGAATTTGCAATAAACATATAGCAAAACTACTCTTAACATTTTCCCCCCTGTGTTATAATCTTAATTATAGAGCTATTTTCATACAGATGTAACCTTTGTTCACTCTTCAGTACCACCAAAGGAAGTAATCTGTGTTAAATGGAATTTTAAAACGTATGGTTTTACATTGTTATGATTTCCAATATAAAACACCTCAGTAAATATATGCCCCATAAGAGGCTTATATACACCTTAAGTTTGATCCTAGGTTCCACATTATCCCCCCAAACACCTGCAGGGCAACCCCAGAGGATCACAGTGGGTGGCCACCCCCCAGTTTCCTCAAAAAAAAAAAAAAGAGATAAAATATATACGTAATTATACTAAAAAGGTATAAAAATGGCTTTTAAAGAGGCCGTAATTTGCCTGAAACTCAAATCTAACCGTCCTGGTTGCTTTTCTCCCTTTTGTTTCTGGGTGACACTCGAAGTGTCAATGCTCAGGGGCCACTCTGGGCTCTGTGCCCACAGGAACATAGGGAGAGCCAGGATTCGAAGTAGGATCTTGGCGACTAGACAAGTGCCTTAAATCTAGAGCCATATCTCTGGCTGTTTGCTTGATTTTTTTTTTCTCTCTTAAAAAATCTTGTAGATGACAGACAATAGGCAGATCAGGCGATAGTTGCCGATGTCGTGGATGTCTCCATTCTTGTACAGTAAGTAGTACAGTTCTGCTGGTTTTCCACTGGAACAGAACCTTGCACTCAGACAGGTAGCGTGTGAAGAGCCAAACCAGTGTATTGAAGAGTACTGATGGCAGGTCTGACTGTTCAGGTCTGACCTTGTCTGGGCTGGGTGCTGTTCACTTCTTTGTCAACGAAATGGCATGTTGGATTTCGGAAGGGAGAACATTGGGAACGACATATCCATCCTGTGGAATTTGGTATGTGGGCAGGTGGACATGGCTAT
>JAOXYA010105712.1:0-10758 GCA_028565675.1 Sorex palustris | reverse complement strand
GAGCGAGCTGGTCACTTCTGGGTCCCTTCTTCCCCATCACTGTCTTTATCATGAGGGGCTGGGCTGACCTATTTATCTTAGTTTGCCCCTGTCAGCATGCGAGCTTCTCAAAGGCCAGAAGCCTGTATCATTCATGGGTATATCCACTGCCACTTGCACAATGAGCTCACTGTCACTGTCACCTCCCGTTGTTCATCGATTTGCTCGAGAGGATCCCAGTAACATCTCCATTGTTGGACTTGGTTGTTACTGTGTTTGGCATATCGAATATGTCACGGGTAGCTTGCCAGGCTCCATGTGAGTTATTGAAATGGAAGAGAACCGGCCTGAAGAAGTTAAGGCCAGAGTTGTGTGACCCGTGCCTTTCAACAACCTCTATGCACTCATGTCAGAGCTGGAGCCAGAGAGCTAGTACAGGAGTTGAGGCACTGGCCTTACACGCAGGTTCAAGTCCTGAGACCCCATAGGGTCCCCGATCACATCCAGGAGTGATTCCTGAGCACTTAGCCAGGATTAAGCCCTGAGCATCACTGGGTTCAGTCTCCACACACACACCCCTACCCCAAAAATCGAAAGATCCTGGATGGGTGCTTCTTCAGAGGTGGGCTCAGAAAGACTCGGTGAGAGCCTGGGTGGGGTGGGAAGGTGAGGCGAAGTGGTTTGGGAGAGAAAAGAAGCTAAATTGATTCTGATTGGTTCGGTTTGGTTTCTGAATCACACTCAGTGATGCTCAGGGCTTACTCTGTCTCTGTGCTCCTGGTGGTACTCAGGGGACCGTATGCAGTGATGGGGACTGAACGAGCTCAGCAGGATAAAAAGCAAGCACCTTGCCTACTCTACTATCTCTTCAGCCAAAACATTTTTTCCAGGGGCAGGAATTTGAGGCCACCTCTGGTGGTACTTGGGGCTCACTCTGGTTCTGTCCTCAAGGGTCACTCCAGGAAGTACTCAAGGGACCATGTGTGGCGCCAGGGGTCCTGTCCAAAATGACTCTGATTTGATTTCCTTTGGGGGCCACACCTGGCAGTGTCCAGGGCTTGCTCCTGGCTCACGCTCAGGGATCCCTCCCTATGGGGCTTGGGGAAACCATAAGGGATACCGAGGATCAAGTCTGGGTTGGCTGCACAACCAACCAAGGCAAGACAAGCACCTTGACCACTTAACTATCTCTTCGGCCCACCGACTCTAATTTTTATCCTGGAATCCTATAGGCTTGTTGATTTATTCTCACAATTTCTTCTACTTTTTTTTCTTTTTGGGTCACGCCTGGCGATGCATAGGGATTATTCCTGACTTTGTACTCAGGAATTACTCCTGGTGGTGCTCAGGGAACCATATGGGATGCTGGAAATTGAACCCGGGTTGGCTGCATGCAAGTCAAACACCCTACCCGCTGTATTATCACTTCAGCCCCTTTTATGTATTTATGTGTGTGGAAAATTAAATTTTCGCATGCTCACATCATACGATTTTTTTTTTTTGCCCCTAGGGTCACACCTAGCAATGCTCAGGGGTTACTTCTGGCTCTCAGGAATCACTGCTGATGGTGCTCGAGGAACCATTTGGGATGCTGGGGATCAAAGCCAGGTTGACTGCATGCAGGGCAAATACCCTACCCTCTACTGTGGCTCTGGCCCTCACATCATACTTTAAAACTCTTCCCTAGGCTGGAGTGATAGTACAGCAGGTAAGGCATTTGCCTTGAATGCAGCCGACCCAGTTTGGATCCCTAGCATCTCATATGGTCCCCTGAGCACTGCCAGGAGTGATTCTTGAGCACAGAGCCAGGAGTAATCCCTGAACAATGGTGGATGTGACCCAAAAAAACAAACAAACAAACAAAAAACCTCTTCCCTGTTATTTCTTTAATCTTTCTGTTGAAATTCTTAAGCAAGCCCAAAGGCATTCTACCAATGAAAAAATCTGCAAATCTCTCTCTCTTCCCAAAGAGCATCTAATACAGACCCAGCCTGACACCTACTAAGGACCCATCCCCCACCTCACCCCCCCCTCCCATGATGCTCTAGTGGTGAACCATTTGCTTTGCCTATGCCACCCTCTAGAGTCTATCCTGGCACCACAGAGCCCCAAGGACCACAGCCCCCGGCACTACCAGGAGGATTACCCGCAGCACTAGAAAACAATGAAAATAAGTGCCAAAGGGGTGGGCTCCAACTAAATGAACGGCAGCTGCTCAATAGTTTTCTGAGTCCTCCAATGAGAGACCCAAGCGTCAGGCTTGCCTTTGAAGCACTATCGGATTCTGTTTCATAAGGCAGCCGACTTCAGTTCGTCGCTTTGAGAACAATTGAGCAGTCACCCCGCCAGACCCTGAGACATGCCCCTGAGCGGGTTCTGTCAGGAAGGTGGGTGCGCTGGGTGCGTTCAATTTCACTGAAAGCCCAACTGGCAAGGCTTCTAGGTGGAACCCGATCAAAGTCGATGTTTTTTTTCCTGAACTAGGAAATCGATTTGTGATGGTGAAGACAGTGCCTGAACTCATTCTCTTAAATGTTAAAAACTTGGGGGGCTGGAGAGATAGCACAGTGGGTAGGGCGTTTGCCTTGCATGCAGCTGACCCGGGTTCGATTCTCAGCATCCCATATGGTCCCCCGAGCACCGCCAGGAGTAATTCCTTAGTGCAGAGCCAGGAGTAACTCCTGTGCACTGCCATGTGACCCAGAAAGAAAAAAAATTAAATTAAAAAAAGTAAGTGTTAAAAACTTAGTGGGGCACTGCTCAGAGGGTCCAGGGGCCCCATTGGAGAGTGTGCCGGCTGTCCCAGAGGCTCAGCACGGGTCCGAGGATGTGAAGCTGCTCAGGCCCTGCAGTGTGGAGGACCCCCGGGGCCACCCCAGGGGCACGCAGGGACCTCCAGGGCTGCACCTCAGGCCCATGAGGCGGGTAGGATAAAAGCTGGGTAGAACACCAGGTGCTCCCTCCTGAGATATCATTGTATCCCAGTACATTGCTCCTCTCCTCCCTCCAGTGCTCCTTCTAGAACCAGGTCACAAACAGGTGGTGGTGCCCATGAGACATGAGTTACTAGTATCTGTGCACCTTCTCGTTGTCAGGCTCACTAGGGTCCTACACCCTCCACATGATGCTCGCGCATCCTCACTTGGGGTGCTAGCCAGGGGGTTGCACACTTTGGTAACTGTGATTCTTCCTCAACCCTGACCTTGAGCCAGAGATCACACAGTCTCTGGCAAAACACGAAACGGCGAGGTCCCAGAGGCTCCCAGAGTCCCCTTGCAGCCCCGTCCAGCGATTCTGACTCGACTCAGTTCTCCGCCCTCCTGATGTTTGGCCCTGTCGGTTGATGAGGGAGCTGGGTCTGGCTCTCTCCAGTGTTTCACCTCAGGGTTCCTCTTGCCTTCTGCCCAGGTGCTCCACCTCGCTCCATGCATGGTGGCTGTGAGGTCTGTTACTGCCCCCCAAATCATCTAAATGCAATTGAAAATGATCACACTGGACAAGAACTGAGTGCTGAAAGGAGGTGAAGTGATAAGCATGGTACCCTTTCAGGAACAGTATTGCAAACCACAGTGCCTAAATGAAAAATGAGAGAGAGAGAGACAGAAACAGAGACAAGAGAGAGAGAGAGACAGAGACAGAGACAGAGAGATGGGGGGGTCTGCCATAGATGCAGGCTGTGGGGGATGGGGGTGGAAAGGAAACAGAAGACACTGGTGCTAGGAAATGTACACTGGTGCCGAGATGGGTGTTGGAACATTGTATGAATTGAAACTCAGTCATGAACAACTTTGTCACTGTACCTCAAGGTGATTCAATAAAAAATAAATAAATTTTAAATTTTTCAATTAAAAAAAGAGTTGTCTAAACTCATCTTTGTCTCTTGGAAACAAGAGAGGTGATAGTAAAAGTGAACCCGAGTCAAACGCCAGCTTGTTTTCCAAAAGGGAAGTGTCCATGCAGCATCGTTAGAGCAACAGATAGTCTTTCAAAGACCCCAAACATCGAAATATATAGCTGCAGCATTCTGTTTAATCGACTTCAAAATATTCTTGTGAGTTCAACTGTGAAACCTGACCTCACAGTCAAGGGTATCAATCTCCCAACACTGCTATTTTGGTCTCGCCCTGACCTTGGGCTGCGTGTCCATTTCCTTCTGCAGCAGATATGAGTCCTGTAACCCGGCCCTGTATCACCGGGCTAGGGAGTCAACCATTTATCATTATACATCCGGCTAAGTGCCAAGCCTGCTCACTGAAGCTTAGGCCGGGTGGGTCAGATATCTAAATCTTTGAAAAGTGACTCCCTTTCATGTAAGGAAAAGGAGAGAAAACATAAAAGGAAGTCATAATCATAAACACGTTGCCTGTTTATGTGTCTTATATCCATATAAATAAATGGGTGGGCTAAGACTAATCCTTTAAGAAGGTTGGGTTGAGGCATGGTAAGAGATGAAACGAGTATCTTTTAAATAATCTCTCATCCTCCATATTATACCAATGAGCATGTTGGCATTTGCATTTTATTCTTTGTAAAATCATTCCTTTTCAAAAAATACTTTTTTTGGTGTTGGTTTGGGTTTGGGTTTGGGTTTGGGGGCCACGCCCAACAATACTCAGAGATTACTCCTGGCTCTCAGGAATGACTCCTGGCAGTGCTTTGGGGACCATTTGCGTTGCTGGGGATCAAACCCAGGTCAACCACGTGGAAGGCAAACACTCTATCTGCTGTACTATCACGACAACCTTCCTTTTGTTTCGTTTTAAGAAAACAATTGTTAACTATTGTCATGTTTATCACCAACTAGCTTCCATATCCTCTCAAAACAACACCCAAAAGGAGAGAGAGAACAAAAGGGAATGCCCTGACACAGAGGCAGGGTGGGATAGGGGGGATGGGAGATGGGAGGGATACTGGGGTCCGTGGTGGTGGGAAATGGGCACTGGTGGAGGGATGGGTAATTGAAACCCAAGCACAAAAATTTGTAAGTCTACAACTGTACCTCATGGTGTCTCACTAACAAAAATTTTAAAAATTAAAAAAAAAAAACCAAGGCAGAATTTGGGACATGGTAGTTCATTTTCTCCTCGGTTTACTAGATTAGTGATGAATCTCAAACTCTTAAAATTCAGAAGGCGAAATGACAGAACTCTGTGCATAGCCACTTTCCCTGACCAACCATCCTTGGATGAATGATTAAGTAAGTTGGAAAAGAATTCCAAGTCTCAATGGACAGTCAAGTCAAAGTTCCTCATGATTTTACTATAACAATTGATGGTGACCTCCGGCTTCCCAGGGGTCTTTGATGGACCCTTTGGTACACTACTCCCATCTTTATCAGACTGTTGTGCCTTTTGCCCCCACTGTCATGACTGCTGCCTGCTAGAGACTCATAGTTGCCCCTCTCTGCAGCTCTGGCTTTACCCTTCTTCCCCACAGGCACAGGGCATCCCTGGGTGAGCTTCCCAGTACAGTCCTCTTGCCTCAAGGTACCAACCTGCCTCTTGCATCAGACTGCAATAGTACTCTGGATGACCATCAAAATCCATGGCTTTTGCTTGTTCTTTTGCTGTTTTCTCCTGTTTGTAGGTTTCTCTCTCCACAAATTACCTGTACAAGGAAGTAAATCACTCCCTTCCAACCTACGACAGTGCCTTCAAATGCCCTAGTGAGGAACATTCATAGTTGATGTTTAGATTTGTAAAAATTCATGTCATATATGATCACAATCCTCCCATTGTTCATCAATTTGCTCATGCGGGCCCAGTAATGTCTGCATCGTGAGACTTGTTGTTACTGTGTTTGGCCGGGGGTAGCTTGCCAGGCTTTGCTATGCAGGCGAGATACTCTCGGTAGCTTACCAGGTGCTCCGAGAGGGGCAAAGGAATCAAACTCTGGTGGGCTAGATTGGCCATGTGCAAACACCCTACCGCTGTGCTATCACTCCATCATATATTATTTCATCTAAATTTAATATGATTTGTGGCACTGTAGAACTGTAGCACTGTACTCCTGTTGTTCATCGATTTGCTCGAGAGGGCACCAGTAATGTCTCTACTGTGAGACTTGTTGTTACTGTTTTTGGCATATCGAATATGCCATGAGTACCTTGCCAGACTCTGCCATGTGGGTGGTATACTCTCAGTAACTTGCCGGGCTCTCCAAGAGGGACGGAGAAATCGAAACCAGGTCGGCCACATGCAAGGCAAATGCCCTACCTACTGTGCTATCGCTCAAGCCTATATGATTTGAAATTGATTAAAATATTTTCAGAAGAACAAAGAGAGTACAGAGGTTAAGGTAGTTCTCTTGTATGGGACTGACCCCTGAGCACTGTTGAGTATAAAGCAATACCCTTAAAAAGATATTTTGTTGGGGCTGGAGCAACAGTACAGTGGGTAGGGCATTTGCCTTGCACTCAGCCAACCCGGGTTTGATTCCCAGCATCCCACAAGGTCCCCCGAGCACTGTCCGGAGTAATTCCTGAGTCCAGAGCCAGGAATAATTCCTATGCATCAGTAGGTGTGACCCAAAAAGAAAAAAAAAAGACGTTTTGTCTGTTTGGTTTTTTGTCCACACCCATGATGTTCCCCTATACCCATGATGCTTAGAGACTACTGCTGGTTACTGATGAGTGATGTTCCTGGCAATTCCTGGAGAAACATGCAGTTCCAGGGAAGGAGCCTGGGTCTCCTGCATGCAAAGCATACCTTGAGCCTGCTGAACTATCTCTCTGGTCCAAAATCTTTTTTTTTTTAATTTTATAAATTACTTCAAAGAAACTACCAGTTTTCCAACCCTCTTATTCAGGTATGATGAAATCTAAAATGCTATTCTCATTAGCAGAATGATCGAACACTCTGAAGCAGAGAAATCAAATTCAAGAACAGTTATTTTACCTGACATTCATGGAGGACATCGAAAATACATGTAACAATAAGAAGACACAATATCTTTTTTTAATTGTTGAGAGATAATTCCCAATACAAGAAAAAAGCTGACTGATAAGATGGTTCTGAGATCTTATATCATTTATTTCTAATCTCAGAACCCTCTTCCCATGAATAGGTAACACTAAAAATTTGGGAAATGAGGGGTGGGTGGAAGAGAGCAGAGAGGAGAGCTTGGGCTATCTTCCAACTGTCATTGCAAAACCAATCTGAGCAGAACACCATTATCAAGTCTTGAAGTCTTGAAGTCAGAAAAAAGGGTGAACTCTGTCAGAGGCCCAAAGGATTCGTTGTGTCTCTGAATATGCCTGGAATACCAGGCTACAAGATTTATGAAATAATAATAATGATGAAAACACATTAAAGCACACTGACATTTCAGGACCAGAGAGGTAGCTCAGTGATAGATGCAAGCTTCACAGATAGAGTCTCCTTCCCAGCACCGCATACACTTACACAAACACAAACACTGACCCACACACACACACATTGCACACACTCACATGCACGCACACACACACACACACACACACACACATATATAGACATCTGAAATGTGTTTTTTGAAATCTTAGGTGATAGACCAATTTGTTAATGAGGTAGGCAAAAATAAGAAGCAAAAATCCTATGTGTTGGGCTGGAGAGATAGCACAGTGGGTAGGGCATTTGCCTTGCACGCAGCTGACCCAAGTTTGATTCCCAGCATCCCATATGGCCCCCTGAGCACTGCCAGGAGTAACTCCTGAGTGCAGAACCAGGAGTAACCCCTGTGCTTCACTGGGTGTGACCCAAAAAGAAAAAAAAAACCTATGCATTGGTTATTTAGTTTAAAGTAATCTATATTTTATTCCTAGGGATAAATTGGGATTTTTACTTTTAATTGGGAATGTCTGTTTTGTAACATGATCTTGGCCCAGAATAACTGCATATAAAAACAAATAATGTCCTTACCAACTGTGGATCAAGTCCTAATGTTAAAAGCCAAAAGGAAAATATACTGGCTTATTTTCCTAAAGAATGCAAGCAAATGAGAGGAATGCAGTTTAATCGTCTCTGCATATACACAGAGATTAATCCCATTGTTAGTTCTCTGGGAGCTCTAACCATAAAACAAATCCGATTTAAAATTAAATATCCGTGACTTGAACATCTGAAGAGCCTTTCTGCCTGTGAAGGAACTCGACTGGAGAATGTGTACTTTACAAATGAGGCTACCATTGTTGGAACAATTCAGAAGCCATTCTTTTAGAACTAGCTTCACCGCATACTCTTTTGAAATTTTTCAGCGGTGAAAATATTGGCCTTTGTGCCTTTGAGATTGGATTGGGTCTCAAAAACAGTCTGGACCGCCACTCTAAGCTCAGACAAGCCTGAGGACAACAGAGGGGTAAGGGGTAAGAGTAGCTGTGAAGTCCTTTGAAGAAACATTCAAGCACAGAAGTTAACACACAGACGGGAGCGATAACTCAGCGGGTAAGGTATTTGCCTTGCACGGGCCGACCCGAGTTCAATCCCCAGCATCCTATATGGTCCCCCAAGCACCACCAAGAGTAATTCCTGAGTACAGATCCAGGAGTAACCCCTGAGCATCACTGGGTGTGACCCAAAAAGAAAAAAAGAAGTTAACATAATGGGGTCCTCAGCCTGAACTCAATGTCCTGCACCAGCTCTCTCTCTCTCTCTCTCTCTCTCTCTCTCTCTCTCTCTCTCTCTCTCTCAGACTCTTTTCCATAGCTACAAGAAGTGACTATATCAAGTATATAATCTGCGCAACTTAATCTTTTTTTTTTCCGTTTGGGTCACACCCAGCCGATGCTCAGGGGTTCCTCCTGGCTCTGCACTCAGGAATCACTCCTGACGGTGCTTGGGGGACCATGGGGATGCTGGGAATCGAACCCGGGTCGGCTGCATGCAAGGCAAATGCCCTACCTGCTGTGCTATCTTAATGTTATACTAAAATCTGTTGAGTTTTTCTTATAGACCTTAACTTCAGTTCTCTGGACACAAAGTAAATCTTCTCATAAGAATACTCTAAGCAATAATTCCTCTGCTTGAGAGTTTGACCAGTTTGAAGTTTGAGTCCTTGTAGCTGACATGCTAATCAGTTACTTTACCTTCAGTCTTTAAATGGCGGGGCTGATAAGAGTGTGGGTGCTGTATTCAAATCCTGCAACCATAGGTCATATATGAGAGCCATCGCTCACCCAATCCAGGCGTCAACTTAAGCACCTGTTAAATGGAGACAGTCATCTTCCTTCTTTATATTCCTGTTGCGCAGGGCTGCTGGAAAGACGCTAATTCAGTCTGTATGAGTCTTAGCTACTTTGTGGAGCACTTGAGAAGCACTTGAGAGAGAGAGGACTCCCTGTGGAACTCTAGCCGGGAGGACACGTAGTGATAAGACTGAGCAGGGCAAGGAAATTGAGAACACAAGGCGAGTCACAGCTGAAAACAGTTGGTTTGGGGGCTTTGTTCTTTCAGGTTTTGGAATGTCTGAAAACAAAAGGTTTTTCAGCTGGAGGTAGATTAACCTAAATGGTCTTTCACTCAAAGCAAAGCCATACCTGTACCATCACTCCAGCCACAAAAGACATATATTTCATTTTGTTTTTGTTTTTTTTTCAGGTTTTTTGAGGTCACGCCTGGCTTGCTCAGGGGTTTCTCCTGGCTCTTCACTCAGGAATTACTCCTGGAGGTGCTCAGAGGATCATACGGGAAGCCAGGGATAGAACCCAAGTATGCAAGGCAAACGCCCTACCCACTGTACTATCTCTCCAGTCCTATCCTAAGTATCCTAAGAAAAGCATACATTTCTTAGGATAAAACCTGGTAGCAGCGGCAGCATTTACCATTTTTTTTAAGCACACAAGGGTCACCCTTTATTTTTTTATTTTTATTTATTTATTTATTTGCTTTTTGGGTCCACCCAGCAATGCTCAGGGGTTACTCCTGGCTTTGCACTCAGAAATTACTCCTGGCTGTGCTCAGGGGACCATATGGGATGCCGGGGATCGAACCCGGGTCGGCTGCGTGCAAGGCAAATGCCCTACCCGCTGTGCTATCACTCAGGCCCCGCATTTACCATTTTTTTAAATTAAGTCTTTACATTTCTCTATTAAAAAAATTATTTTTAAGATAAGTGTGGTGTTGGAATTATATGCATAGGAAACCATCAATATTAGTATTATAAATCACAAAACTTATATCAATTTTTAATTTTTTTTAATTTTTATTAGTGAGACACCATGAGGTACAGTTGTAGACTTACAATTCTTTGTGCTTGGGTTTCAATTATACAATGATCAAATACCCATCCCTCCACCAGTGCCCATTTCCCGCCACCACGGATCCCAGTATCCCTACAACACCCAATAGGAGAGAGAGAACAAAAGACAATTTTTAATTTTTGATGTCCTCTTTAGGGGCCAGAGAATGGCACAGGGGTTAAGGTCCTTGGCTTGCACAATTCTGACCCTGGCTCCATCCCCAGCACTGCATATGGTACCCTGAGCAGCGCCAAGAGTGATCCTTGAGCTCAGAGCCAAAAATGAGCACCGCAGTGTGCTCCCCAAACAAAAGAAAAAAAATTTTATTACAATAAACATTCAAGTTTGTCGTTTCAGTTATTTAACAATATTGTTCAGAAGCTTTAACAAGGAGAGAAATTCTCACCTGTTTCATGCCTTCTGTTGCAAGCAGATAGATGGGGAGAAGAGCTGGTAATGAGCTTTGGGGGAAATTTTAAAACTTATGAAGGGGCTGGAGCGATAGCACAGCGGGTAGGGCATTTGCCTTGCACGCAGCTGACCCGGGTTCGATTCCCAGCATCCCA
>JAOXYA010105711.1:0-22541 GCA_028565675.1 Sorex palustris | reverse complement strand
GGTTAGGGGAGAGATGAGGGAAGGAAGGGGAGGGGAGGGGAGGGGAGGGGAGAGAGGAAGGGTAAAGAACAAAGGCGCCCAGCACCTGAGCTGGGGAGAGAAGCCCGCTCCTTCCAGTCTCCACAGCCAGCACGGTGGGAAGAAGGAAAGGCCGGGGGTGCCCCCGACACCACGAGGCTGCTAAGGGAAGCTGAGCCGTTATCAAGGCAGTAACCTGGCACTTGAGTAGCACTACCACACTAGACTGTTTCTATAGCAACCAAGAAGAAAATATAAAGCAACCGGTTTTACATGAAAATTATTCTCCATTACAATGTAGCTGCAGCCAGGAAATGCATTCTGATTAAAAAAAAAGATAGATGGTATCAATAGCATTAATGCTAATTATTTATACACCATCCTCACAAGTAACCGTTTTCCCTTGGATTCTAAAACAAGCCTCCACTGTTCACACCCCACGTCTGACAGCTGTTCCATGTATACGACACGCCATGTGGAGCAGTGCTGCGGCTCCGGAGCGGCACAGGCCCTGCCCCACGAGAGCGAGTCGATGACCAAGGCCAGACCTAGACGCGCATCAGAGCCCTGCTCCGCGCTGACACTCACAGCCAACCAGAACCAACAGAGAGGGAAGTGCCTTCTCACACCAGACCAAACGACAAGCTCCATCCAGGGACCTTCCATCACCTCGGACATTGTCCACTGTCTTCCACCCCCAACCCTGTCCTGTCACTGAGCTCGGCTCAGGGTAAAGGTGCTGCTGCTGCCCAGACGCAGCTGTGGAGGAGCTGTGGCTCAGAAACAGCCCCAAGGCCCAGGTCAGCCCCAGGTCAGCCCCATATCTGGCCCTCACTGCCAAGGCAGTGGCCGTAGCGGCAGCAGCAAGAACAGCCAACAGTCACAGGACCAGGAGCTTGGGGCTCAGTGGCGGGTACCGCCCCACAACTCCACACAACCCCAGCACCAAGATGCCCACCAAGGGATGGGGGACCAGAAGGGCCAGGCCGCCCCTCGGTCTGGAAAGTCACAGTGCCTGCCCCTACCCTAGGCCCCGAGACCAGCCCGGTGGGGTCTGGGTAAGCAGACAGTCCACTATGGCAACCCCAGAGACTTTTCGCCTGCCTGGGGCTGACTGGGTCTCCCCAAGAAGGGGACCTGGCCGGCTCCCTAGGCAGTCACGAGCCCTGCCAGCCCTCCTTCAGAGGGTCAGACTCCAGCCCCGTCGCCATCACAGTGTAGCGTCCTCAGAGAAAGACACAGATAGGGCATAGACCTCTGCAGGCACCAACAGGCCCCACCACTCCACAGCTGATTCTAGAAGGCTCACCAGTCTGCACTTCTCTCAAAGGTCAGAACAGCCCTGCTCTGGGCACAGGGCCACCTCCCTGGGCTCACACAGTGCAAGCCTCAAATGTTTTCCAAGGGTCAGGTGACCTCAAGGGGCTCAGCAGGACTGGCATGTGAGAGCCTGGGTTCAAACCCTGGCACTGCCTGCTTCCTCAAGCCCCAACAGGATGATCCCTAAGCACAGAACCGAGAGTAAGCCCTGAGGACCAAGGGGTGTGGACAAACCCAAAATATAGCAAAGAGGCAAGGCCCCCACACTTAAGGGTGGTCATCACTCAAATTCTTAAGGTAGACTGCCACAAAGACAGCAAACCAGAGCCACAGCAGGTCAGCAAGCTGACAGACATATTTCTGGGTGACCTCACTCTAAACCCGGGGCCACAGTCCTGCTCAACACATTTCTGATTCCTTCCTCCCCAAGCCACTCTACCAACAAATCTGACCCCAGAGAAGCTGGGGACAGACTCTGACCCCAGCACACACAGCACACCTGCCCATATGCACCCTCGCACAGGGGGCCCTTCTGAGGTCTGGAGCACAGGGACCAGGTAGGGGTGGGGGTACTCTGCTTCAAGCACACTCCACATACAGCCCGGGAGGGATGGGCAAAGTGCCATCCTGGGCACAGACTGGATTTGCCGAAGGAGGACTTTGCCCCAGTACTGCCAGGTGGCTGGGAAAATCCCTGCACCACAGAATCCAAGCAGCACCTCCGTGATCCTCACACTGAGCCACAGGTCCTAGGCACGTGTGGGAGGGCCCTCAGAACAGGAGTCACTTCTACCTGAGCAAGCAGATGCAAGCAGTATGAAGTATGAGACTATTTCACAAGATTTTTTTTTCCAGCCACACCAAGCAGCAGTCAGGGTTACTCCTGGCTCTGTGCTCAGAAATTACTCCTGGACAGCTCAGGGTCCAAATGGGGTACCAAAGATAGAACCCAGGTCAGTAGTGTACAAGGCAAGTACTCAACCTGCTGACTATCTCTTCAGCCCCTATGTAACAATATTTTCATACCCAAACATGCACATGGAAAGAAAAGACTAGGAGATGACTCAAACCAGTCATTCACGGAGCCAAGTCCTCATGATGCAAACACAGACCCACAAGACCATCCACAGCCATCAGTGCACAAAAGTCAAACACTTCTAACATCAGACACCTAGCGCACAGGAAATGCCAGTGTTTCCAGAACAGATTTTCTTTTTGGCACCACACACTCAGCTTGGGGGTCACTCCTGGTAATGTTTAGGGAATCAGGTGATGCCAGGGACTGAACCCAGGGCCCCACACATGCAAGGCAAGTGCTTTATCACTGAGCCACACCCCCAGTTCCCCAAGAACACTTTACAATTGAGAGCTAGTTTACTTGAAGCCACGTGGTGCAAGGGATGGAACCTGAGGGCCCCACATGCCTTGAGCCATCGCTACATTCCCAAAATCACTGTCACTGTCCTCCTGTTGTTCATCGATTCGCTCAAGTGGGCCCAGTAACATTGTGAGATTTGTTGTTACTGTGTTTGGCATATCAAATATGTCACGGGTAGCTTGCCGTGTTCTCTGAGAGGGGCAGAGAAATCGAACTCAGGTTGGCCAGGTCAGCTGCGTGCAAGGCAAACGCCCTACCCCAAAATCAACTATTATAAATATTTGAAAAGTGGGGCAAAGAGAGAGAGAGAGAGAGAGAGAGAGAGCGCGAGAGCGCGCGAGCGCACAACAGGTAAGGAAGGCACTGACCTGGCATGCAATTCAACCTGATTTGACTATGACATCACATCTGTTCCTCCACCCAAACACCGCTGTGGGTGGAGGGGGTCACTGCTGAGCACTGCCCAGGGCAAAAAAAAGTACTTCTGGAGGCTTCAAAGAGGACAGAGAAGGGAGACTTCAGGAAAGTGATGGAGAGTTGACAGTCTGGTGTTTGGGTGGTAAATTAGCACGTTAAGTATGAAATAATACAGAAATGGTTATAAATCATATTCTCGCAGTAAAATCAAAGCACTCCTGGGCCAGGGAGAGTGCCAGATCCAACAACAGAAGTGTTTTTTTTTTTATAAAGTCCTTTGAGGGAGAGGGGGACAGAGAAAGAGAAGAAAAGGAGAGAGGAGGGAAGGAGAGAGGGAGAGGGGGAGAGGGAGGGGAGGGAAGGGAGGGAAAGGGGGGAAGAGAGCGAAGGTGGGGGGATAGCAAATAGGGCACTTGCCTCATACACAGCTGAATCGTTCAATTCCTCACATCCCATATGGCCCCTGAACCTCTCACCAAAATGATCCCTGGGCACTGCCAGGTGTGGTCCAAACACACACACACACACACACACACACACACTCTCTCTCTCTCTCTCTCTTCCTTAAACTAGGTATTAGATGATAGGGGATTAGTGCTTATCAGAATTCAGTAAAAGAGCAACGACAATGCAGAAGCCTGTGTGAGGCGGCAGGGCTGAAGTTTCTGTGATCCTGTAATTTGTTTTTAAACACCTCAACCAAATCAACGCAGTCATCAGGATGAAGAAATGCTCACTGCTGCATCTGGTGACTGTTACAGCAGTTCACTTCTTAGTCACTCTCTACTGCTCTGCACTTTCATTAAAAATGCCATGATGGGCTAGGGAGACAGTACTGGAGTAGGGAACACATGCTGAAGGCCTGCATGTCCTCCCAAACCAGGAAGGCCCCTGAGTATTGCTGAGTGTGGACCAACCCCCCAAAAATGTTTCAGGTGCTCTCAATACAAGGGCCAGAGAGATCACTGAGGTAAAGCGCTGGTCTTACATGCATCGTCCCCTGTTCAATTCCTGGTACCGCACAGGGTCCCCTAAGCACTGCCAGGATGAGCTCTAAACACCACCAGGTGCAGACCGAAAACCAGACAATAAAATATAGAGCGACTAGTATTGATGCTGTGAAAAAAGACGGGCAGTTCCTCTAAAAGCCAAGCACAAAATCATCATATGACTCAGCAATCCTACTTCTGGGTCTTCACCCAGAAGAAGTAAAAGCAGAAACTTGGCCAGACGCTGACATCCAGTCCACAGCTGCTCACACACAACAAAGGAGGCAGGACATCCCCGAGTCCTGCAGCTTTAGGGAAAAACACAGTGTGGTATACGTACACGATGGGCCACAGTGAGCCTTAGAGGAGCAGAAATTCAGGGATGAGAGACAGCACAGAGGTAAGGCATGGTACCACCAAACCGGGAAGATCCAGTCAGATCACACTACACAGGGTCCCTCAATCCTGATCCCTGAGCACTGCCATGGTGGGGTGAGGCAAAGGGGGCAAGGGGGGTGGGCTGGCAGAGCACAACACCTTAATATGAGGGGTTATTTTGGAGGGGGAGGGGGCGCAGTAGTTTTGCGGTGCCATGAAACAGACCCAGGAACTTACACAGGCAAAGCAAGTGTACTCATGGATGTTAAAACACATCCAAAGAGCACCAAATACAGGGTGTTGGGAGGATCCACCCAGGATGGGAAGCATGCTGAAAGTAGACTACAGACCGAACATGATTGCCACTCAATGCCTCCTTTGCAAACCACAGCACCCAAAAGGAGAGAGAGAACAAAGGGGAATGTCCTGTCACAGAGGCAGAATGGAATGGGGGGATGGGAGGTGAGAGGGATACTGTTATCTGTGGTGGTGGAGGGCACCGGTGGAGGAGGGATGGGTACTCGATCATTATATAACTGAAACCTAAGCACAAAAATTTGTAAGTCCACAACTGGACCTCATGATGTTTCAC
Source organism: Sorex palustris (assembly GCA_028565675.1). NCBI lineage: Eukaryota > Metazoa > Chordata > Mammalia > Eulipotyphla > Soricidae > Sorex > Sorex palustris. Next base: position 17,449 of record JAOXYA010105711.1, on the reverse strand, counting down.
TAATAATAACTTAAAAAATAAAATAAAATACGTGAAAAAAAAATAAATCACATCCAAAGGTGAAAGAGGTCTCATAGGGCTGGGAGATCAGTGGGTTGTGTGGCCTTTCAGAACAAGCCAGATCCCAGACCAACCGTAGCCTCAAGGCACCATGCAGGTGGACAGACATCCTCCCCTGAAACTCCGGACCCCAATTTTACAGCCAGGGTCTGGCACATGGAATGACATGAGCATCAGATGAGCCCAGCAGGACTGAATTTCTTGTCAAGCCCTTACGGACCATCTGACAAGACATCCCACTACAAACATCTCAGGCAGAAGAAGGCGACTCTCCAATCCGCTGCCCTGACGAGCCACATTTGGTTCTCAGAGGGACAGTCCCCAAGCAGCCTCCACATAGCCTCTTACCACAGTGGCTCCCTGCCGTTGGTGGGGTACACAAGGACGCACCGCATTCTCACGTTCCACAGGCTGCTCTCACAAACAGCCATTAGTCCCCCAAACAGAACCTCGAAGAAAGACTCAAGTCTCATCACCCCGTTCCTCGAGGCAGGCCAAGACCGAGGGCAAAGGGAACCGTGCCTGACAGAGCAGGACGGGACAGCTGCCAGCCCACCCAGCAGGTCCTTGTGGGGGCTAGTGGGAGAGAACCCCATGCACAACGACTGGGCTCAGGTTAAGTGGCCTCAGAACAGCACCACTACAAGAACCCTCACTACTCAGAAATGACATTGAATCAAACTGAAGGCTATTTCAAGCAGCCTCCTAAAAACATCTACCTCCCTAGATTAATCTGCACTCAATATTTGCTCTTTATAAATTCCGTTCATAGATTTATTTTTGTGTTTAATGTTGGAGGTTTTAGGGCCACACCCAGCACATGCTGCAGATGGAACAGGGAGGCAGAGGCCACCCCGCCCTGTGCCCACAGCACAGGCGGCTTCCACCAAGAACCAGGATGACTCTGCCCAATTCTTCCCTTTCACCTGAGTCCTTTTTCAAATCAGAACTTTTGAGATAGATCTTTCTTTCACCCGGGTATCAATTAGGTATCTGACAGTGTGTGTCCTGCGCATATCAAACACACAGACATAAAACACGCCCAACTAACCCTGCATCTAAGTAGATACCACACTGTAAATTGGGGTGGTTCCAACATGCTTCCACCAGCATGGGCTTGCTTCCCTGATACCCCACATCTCCTTATCTAAACTGAAAAAACAAACATCCAGGGCCAACAGCACTTGCTTCCTTCATGCAAGAGCTCAGGTTCAACGACACTGCATGGTCCTGTAAGAACCACCAGATATGACCGCAGCCCCCACAAAATCCTCGCAGACAAGGACCAAACTATATGCCAGCTGATGTGAATCGCTGCTCGTCACAGGTTCTAAGATCTGCCTGTTCAGGGAGCGAGTTCTCTGCTGCCTGGCCCTCCCTGCAGGCCCAGCGCCACATAGGGTTCCCGGCGCACTGCCAGGAGGAAGCCCTGAGCAACACTGAGTGTGGTCCAAATATTTTATTTTTACATTTAAAATAAAAAAAGGGTACTTAAGTTAGATTTAGAAAAAACAAATACCACTTTTCTAGCTTACCTCTTAACATACAGAACACAGTTTAAAATAAACTTTCTTAAATGCTATGAAGAAGCCATCCATAAGAAAAAATTCTGAGGAGACAGAGATAGCACAGGGGTTGAGCACGTGAATCGTGCATGCATGTGGCTGACCTCAGTTTGACCCCAGGGACCACATGATCTCTGAGTGCCAAGAGCAGGGTCAACATCCTCAGCCTTGCCCTGGGCCCAGTGGCTGAAGAACTGCAGGAGGGCCCCTAAGCATCTGGGGAGGGGGGGGACTTGGGGAGGGAGAAGGGATGAGGGGGGCGGAAGGGGGGGGAAGAGGAGGAGAAAATTTGGGGGTGGTTGGTCACACCCAATGGCATTGGACTTACTCCTGGCTCTGTTTTGAGGGGACCATGTACTATCTATTCATCCCTGAAAAAAGAAACATTTTGAGCCCCCAAACCATTGTTAAACAGGGTGCAGCTTCTGCTCTGTAAGCTGGGACCCTGGATTTATTCATCAGAAGCACATGGTCCCCTGAGCCCCTGAGAACCACCAGGAACAAGCCCCATCATTGCCAGTGTGGTCCAGAAACAAACAAACAAACAAAACAATGCCACTACTTTGAGAGAAATGCTCAAAGGCTAGAGCACAAGAGTTGCGTGCTGAAACCCAGGGCCTGATGCCGCATGGGGCCTGAACACCACTGAGAGCAGCCACTGGACCCAAGTGCTGAATGTCAGGTATGTCAGGTGAGGCTGACTGAGTATGAAGACTGACTAGACCCACTGAGCACTGCTTGGGAGGGTAAAGAAAGAAAAAGGGCTGCGAAATAGGACCGTTGGAAGGGCACTTGCTCTGCACACAGCTGACCTAAGTTCAATTCCTGGCACCACATGTGGTCCTCTGAGTCCTGCCAGGAGTATGTCCTAAGCACTGGGAGGAGAGAGGGGGTATACATTTTGAGTTTTAGCACGGTTCACAAAGGAAGTTCTAAACTAAGAAACTTCAACTTTTGGATGGAGAGGATGAGAGAATACGGGGTAAGGCACTTGCCTTGCATGCATACAACCCCAGTTATTCCACAGTCCCCTGAGCATAAACCCAGGAACAATCCCCATTACTTCCAGGTGCAGCACAAATTAGGGGGGGGAAAAAAGCTAAAGAAACTTCAAATGGACTATTCACCTGCACAAGCAGCCCCAATTTTTTAGGAGCAAATCTATCCAACTCTGTCTGACAAGGTCTACCATGTTGGGGCCAGACAAGATGGTCAGGATGAGCCCATGTAGACTGAGTCGCACATGGCGAGGAACACAGGGACCCATGGAAATGGGCAAGATTACTTGTGTGTCCAGACTGGTTTGATTGAGGCTGAACATCTCTTTTTTTAAAGCTGCCTTCAGGAAATAACCAAAATCCTAGTAAGCCAAAACAGTCAGTCTTCCTCTTCTCACAGAAACCCACAGCTTATCTTTGATATGCAAACTCCAGGTACTTGTGGCCCCTGGAATGCTCTTGGCTGTGCATTTCTTCCCTTGAGGGTTTGGGTTGTGAATGAAACTGGCTTGGGGACATAACAATGTATGCCTCAATGTTCTTCCTGTAACTTCTTTGTTTCTTTTAGAGGTGTGTGGGGTAGGGTGGTAATGAAAGAAGGAGCTCTCAGGATGCTTCTACCTTTGTCACAGGGTCTGGGCAGACCTGGTGATCCTCCGTGAAAATAATTTCTCTCATGCTCCTTGTGACTGAACGAATATTCGCACACAACCTCCCCCCCACCCCCCGCCATCATCTCTTCCCTAGGTAGCTCGCCCAGACCTGCAGGCTGATCCCACAGGTGCTCCCACACACCCTGATCCCATGAGCTGGGTCCTTCCAGAGCTGTCTTAGCCGTTTCTCCTCCTGGTTCTGCTCTCACTTCCTATTTCACAGGATGTGGGGCTGCACCGGCCAGGACAGCCCCCTGCCCGCTGGCGGGCCTCCTCTGCCCCAGACCAGCTGACACAGCACAGTCATCTGGGCTCACAGTCACAGGGTACCCCCAAATTAGATAACCGTCTTTGGTCTGTTGGCTAGCTAGAGGTAGGGCGTGCGTGCGCGCGCGCGCGCGCACACACACACACACACAATCAGAACTACAGGAATTATGACCAGGCTCACATGGTAGAGCACAGCCTTGCATGTGCAATGTCCCGGATTCAGTTCCCTCCACCACCCAGAGGGTGACCTGGTGGTCTCTGAGTATCACGGGGTGTATTCCCACAGCTCATCAAAAATCCTTGAGCCAACACTGTACCCAGTTTTCATTATTCTGGGGCTTTAACAGCTAGGTCCGCACAATGCCACAGGCTGAGTGTCATCGTGCTCCTGGCCCATGTGTCCTCGTTACCATGCAGGCTGCCTTGGAGCGACCCACAGCCTCGGTCATCTTCAGACACTCTCGGTCTTCTCTCTGTGTGCCCACCATCGCAACGTGCTAGACAGCATGCTGCAGATGGTGGGGAGGGTCCTGGAGGGACCAGGTGTCCCCTGCTGCCCTCCCCCACCCATGTCGGTGGGTCCTCACGGTTCCCTCCTGAGCAGAAGCAGAAGCGCAGCCGGGTCATGGTAAACTTCTACGATGATTACATGTCCTGCCGAAGGGACGCCAACTTTCCCAGGAGGCAGCGGGGTAGAGCGCCCGTGCCTCTGTCTTGGGCTTCCCTTGCATCCCCCAAACTCCACTCCCCAACGTGGCTACCATGGCTGCTTCCCCACAGACCACCTGGACCACATCAAGAACGTGGCTGGAGCTGGGCTGTGGGCTTCTGTGGGGACTTTGACAGGGTTCCTAGGTAAGGGGCGGGGCTGGAAGGGTTGCACCCCCCCCTTGCGTTAGGTGAGGTTTCTGGGGTCCCAGGTGCGTCCTCAACCCCCTGTGGAAGCAGAGCCTGGATTTCTGGCCCATTTCAAGCTGCCCATGGGCCTTGACATGCCCAAGTGCCCAGACCAGAGCACCTACCTGCTCCGAGACAGTGAACGGAAGCATAGGTGCAGGGTTCCCTGGAAGAGAACCTTCTCAGCATCTTCCGGGATGTAGATCAGGTGAGAACAGTAGCACCCACACCCCACCTGGCCATCACGGCAGCTGCCCCAACCTCTCCTGGTCCACAGGCAATCAACCACTCGCAGCCCCCCAAGGAGGAGCCCATAGTCCTGGAACAGCTGGAGACTCCCTGCAGGACAAACTACAGTCACTCAGCTGTGCCCTATTTCCACCACCCGGCAGGGGCCCTGTGGCCTCTCTCGTGCCCCTCCTGCTCAGCCTGTGTCTGCTGTGATGTAGAGGGCTTCCCTCACCGCTCACCAGGGGCACACTGTGGACTCAGAATCCAGACCCTCTCAAGTCTGTAGCAGTGTGTGGTCAGCCTGGCCCTGGTGGGGCCCCAAACCCTACAGGCAGCTGGAGTTAACAACAAACATAAGCACAGCTGGCACTGCACTGCAGGCAGGAGCCCAACTCTTGAGGAGGGCCTTCCTGGGAACACGGAGGAGGATTTTCACACACAAGTCCTGGCTTCGCTGCCTCTTTCAACATACACATATATGCCAGCACTCATGTATTCACACACATGCACACATGATGCTCAACCCATGCACACCTGTATTCATATGTAAATGAACAATACAGTGTATGTACACATGTGCCCACACACATACTCCCTACACACATATATTCACATGCACATGATTCCACACATTCACGCACTCAGACCCACCTCAGTCTGACACCACAGGGGTACTCATAAGCACATCACATGTGCACACGTGTTCACAGGATAGCTGCACACGTGTACCCACTAGTGCACATATATATCACCCAACTCACACATCTGCACATGCACACAGCCTACACATGCATGCATACAAACACACACGTGCAGCCTCACACTGGTTCCCTGTATAAGCAGAGGCAACAGCAATGGAGATGAGAGTCTTGGCTGACACAGCCAGCCAGCCTTGCCCTCCAGAGGGTCGGGATCAGCATGACCCCCTAAGGGAGAGTCGCCTTTGGCATTTCTGTTGTCTTTTTATTGTTTTGGGGTCATACCCGAGAGTGACAGAGGTTCCATTTGACTCTGCACTCGGGATTCAATTCCTGGCAGTGCTTGGGGTACCATACGTAATGCTTGTTATGTCCCAGAGGGAGTTTCACTCGCACATTGACCTGATCAGACACAGGCTGCAAGTACAAGGCCCCTTTATCGCTAGCTCGAGCTAGGGTCATTTCATCCAACACAGCGGAGTCTTGACAAGGACCCCGACTCTGACTTCTGAGCAGATTATATAGGGTTTGGTTACATGGCACCATTTTTTTTTTCCTAGGAACTGGCAGTATGTTTCCAATTCTGGTCCCTGTCCTAAACCCATGACTTCAGGGACGAGCATTATGTTCCCAGTGTTTGGGTCCCTGTCCGTCCCATGAGTCCACTTCCTCGGCCCTCTCTGCTTGGCTGGGAACCACGGCCCATGCCGCCTACTCTGATTGGCTGCTGCCACGGGGCTGTTTATCTGCCCAGAGTGATACTGTTTTCTGAGAAGTTGGAACTTTCTGATGGAAACTGAGACTTCGGCCTGCTGAGTTTCGGTCTTAAAGTGGAGCCTGACATGGCTCCTCTTCAGCGTCACAATGCTGGGAACCAATCTCGGGTCGGCTGCGGGCAGAGCAAGCACGCTACTTGCTGTCCTACAGCTCTGGCATTAATAAGCTCCCATCCCCAGCATCATTTCCACTAAATCTTTGTTTGGTCTTATATTTTGAGCCACACGCGGCAATGCTCAGGGGTTGCCGTGGACTCTGCACTCAGGAATCACTCCTGACGGTGATCGGGGAACAGGTGTTCCCTGAAAATAAAAAGGGGCTTATAGGGGACAAAAAGCAGGTCAGCCACGTGCAAGGTAAACAACCTCCCTGCTATACAATTGCTCTGGCCGGCCACCTCAGTCTTTCCCACAGCATCCTTGAGTGGCTAGCAGGGCCCCCCAGTGTGCTGTGCTGGTAGCACCTCTGACTTTATGACTGGGATTCCTGAGACTTACATGTGTCTGAACGAACTGGCGTGCACAGGTGGGTCATATAGGGTGGGTCCCAGAGTCAACACACACATACACACTCACAGTTTGAACTGCCCAGGTCTTGTTATGGGCACAAGCTATAAGTGTGGAAGCAGATGTACCAGAGTGACCCAGCAGCAGTGCCCATTGGCAGAATGTATGAGGGTCGTCAGATGTGTGGCCTGAAACAGGCCTGGTGAGTACACAGGAGCAGACACAGCGGCACTGCTGCCACCAGACCCCAGCCCCTGGCCTGGAGGGCAGGGAGCACTGCCCAGAGGGTGACAGTCCCGGGAACAGGAGCTGTGCCACTGAATTGGAAACCCATTTGAATGCTCTTGCAGTTTAGATTGCAGCTTGAGGGCGGCTCTACCCTCACACCCCAGTCACACAGACACCCCGACCCAAGTCACCAAACGAAAGATGGGCAGGTCGTCAGGAACAATTTGCTGTCAATTGCTCCTGACACGGGAATTACAGAGACATCAGAAGTAGTCACAGAGACAGGTGCCCACTGTGGGCACAAGCAGGGCTCCATGCTGGCAGGTGGGAGGAGAGTAGCGAGGCCATGGTCAGCAGGAAGGCAGGGGCGGCCGCCCACCTCGCCTCCAGGTGGAAGGTGGCCTAGTTCCTCGGGGTGGCCAGCCTGCAAGATACCACAAGGCCCTCAGGGAAAGGCTGGACCAAGGCGACCCAAGCCACATACTGGTCAGGCCTGAAACAGCCACTCCCCACCCGCCGCTCACGGCAGAGGTGCAGTGTGGATGGAAGTTCATGAGCAGACTGCAGGACACCCTTCGCCCCGGCAGCCAACCCTGCACGTGGGCATACCTCACAGCTAGTCCTGCCCGATGCCCTTGGAGTTCTCGCCCACGGCGGAGGGAACCTTGGGCAGCTGGCTCAGCTGGTCACGGTCCTCCTCGAGTTCGATCTCCTTAGCGATCTCCTGAAGGAACCTTTCCACTTGCTCCTGGTCCATGGTCAGTGTGGTGGCCGAGCTCAGTGAGTCTTCCATCGCCTGTGCAAGCCACAGGTTGAGCTACTATGGCCAGGGCTCGGAGGTCTGGGCCCTTCCCCTCCCCTCATCCTGGCCCCTCGAGGTGTGCAGTGGACATAACCACGTGTGCACATCCAAGTTCTGCTACAGCTGTTCAAGCCTGTTCATCATCGCAGAGACCTTTTGCTGGTTACTGGCACGCAGGGCCGTCTTCAGTTGTTTGTATAACTGTTGCATATTCTGGGATACCCGCAAAGCATATCAGTGATGCCAGCTGGCTAGGTTTTCCCCAGGCAGGCAAACCTTCATGGATGGGGAAGCTGTCCCTGGCAAGGGCTGGGTCCTGAACCAGCAGGAACACCACACTCAAGCCAAAGGGTCCCGCTGACCCTGCAAGGGGCACTCACCCACTGCACAATCGCATCTGTGTATGCTTTGCATATCATAATGTTCGCCCGGGATGCCCAGCGGTTCAATTTCGACCATTTGTTCTTCATGCGGATGGCATTCTCTGCATACGATCCCACAGACTCGCAGTTCTCCCCTTCAGGGCCTGAGACAGGGAGCGGCAGTTGGCAGGGCAGCCAAGATCCTGGGTGGGTGAGACCTGGCTTTTCCTGGGTGCTGTCTGATAGTGCAGCTGCCCTCCCACCAATTCCACTCTTACAAACACGTCTAGTCTGAAGCCTGCAACCAGACCCCAGTCCACAGAGAGATCAGACAGTAAATCCGGGTGGCCTCATATAAGGCACCACACCTCAGGTTCTGGGTTTTGTCTATTTCTTTTTCTGGGCCATACCAGGCAGTGCTCAGAGAGGACCCCTGGTAATGCTTGGGGGACCACATCAGTCCAGGAGGAACCCAGGTCAGCTGCCCACAGGCGACACCTGCCCCTGTCCCATCTTTCTGTCTCTAGCTTCTTGGCAGTCCCATCACTCCACGGAGCTACACCTGGAACCCAGTGGATGAGCGCTACCCATCACATTTGAAGACAGCGCAGGGTCAGCCTGGAGCCCCCTGGTCCGCTCCATCCCTACTTGGAGGTGAGGCATCAGCCAGGTGACCATAGCCTGGAGCATCCATCTCTGGCCTCCACCCAGAAGGGACCCTCAGGCACTGTGGTGAAGGGAGGAAAGGGATGGATGGCTTAGTGGGCATCCCGCCTGCACAGAACAAAGAAACACAGGAACAGAGCTGAGCCCTAGAGAGCCTTGCAAGGTCAGACACATAGGCAGGGTCAGTCTCCCAGAGCCACGGCCCCAGGATGGGCAGGACACCAACCCAGGGTGTGTCCCCCAGAAGCCGTGTTCCAGGGTGGAGCGAGGCAGCAGCTCACCTGCTTCATGTTGATCTTTTCAGCCTTGAAGTCCTTCTCTGCTTCCTCAGCCTGCTTCTGTAGCTTCTCTGCGGCAACCTGAGAAGAGGCAGCAGATGAGGTGTGCAGAGCCACCCGCCCTGCCACCCCAGCCTCAGCAGAGGTGGTGGCGCTGTCAGGGCCAAGCGGCTGGCCAAGAGGGGTTTTCAATTGCATCTGTCCTTTCCCAGACACCTGCACAGAACCCTTCCCTGGGAAAAGGCCACCTATTAACCACCTGGCCTACTGGTGAGATTCTTAGAGAGCATCTGCACTGGAATCGGGATCACAGGGGTGCTAGGATACCTGTTCCCTCTCCACCAGCTGCCCCCAAAGGTGGGAGGAGCACTCCAGGGGCAACCCCACCCCCACCCACACATGATGGAGGTGCGCTGAGCTGCCATAAGTTGTTCTGTGATTTTAATCTTTTCATTTTGGTTTTTGGGTCACACCAGCTGCACTCAGGGATTCCTCCTGGCATTCTTGGGGAACCATATGATGTGCTGGGGATCAAACCTGGGTTGACCACCTGCAAGGTAAATGCCCTACCTGTTGGGCTGTCACTCTAATCTTAATTTTTTTTAATCTTAATTTTTTAGGGTCCTCTCTGGCAGTGCTTGAAGCCAAGCTCACTCAGAAACCCCTGGCCAGCACTGCAGGCCTGACAGAGGCCTCTTGGTCCAGAAGAGGCGTGGCGAATACTGGGCTGTCCCTCCCAGTGACGTGTATGTTCTCCCCACAGCTGAGTGACCACTGGGGCTCAGCAGACAAGGAAAGCCTGGCAGGCAGCAGAGGCCTGATAGCACCATCCCCTCAGGCAGCAGCAGGGCTGGGTAGGGCCAGCTGGGGGAACATACGTCCAGCTTGGCCATGTGGTCTGCAAAGAGAGCGGAGGTGAGAGTCAGGAAGCGTGATTTCAGTTGGATGCCTGAACAGAAGCTCTGATAGAGACTCTCAGAGCTGCAGCTGCTGCCCTCCGGGGAGGCCCTTCACTTCCTTGCTGGGTCAGGAAGATGCACTCTGGCTCCCAGGAACTGCCGTGTTCTTGAAGCCCACTTCTCACAGGCCTGTTATCGTCCATGGTCAGGGGTCTCGGGCAGCTAGCGGCTCGGAGACGTGCTTGCCCGCGGCACTTCCGGGACCGCCCCTTCCGCCCAGGCCTCTCTCGGGATTGGACGGCGCAGAGGCGTCGCCATGGAGATGCGTCTGTGAGTCTGTGATGGAGCAAGCCCAAGGACCGGCCAGTGGGGCCCCCGGGACTCCTGCAGTGCGTGGCCAGCCTAAGTTTGTCCGCCTGAAGAGCAGAGGCCCGTCCACTCGTGTCCAGATAGGGCCGCTTTTCCCAACACAGGACCCCCATCGCCATGGCTGCTGCGGGATCCCCACCACAGAGAGAAGGCCGAGCCCACGGAATGCCCCTGGGGACCATGTCCTGGCAGCACATGAAGCCATCGGTGGCCAAGAGCTAGCTTGCTCATGGAGGCTAGGGGTCCTGTCCACTCTCCAAGCAGCCAGCCGTGGCCTCAGGAACAACAGGGCGTTGGCGTCCCTGGAACCAGTTGGAGATAGGACCCCCGTGTAGGGGCCAAGGGACCCGGGAGGCTGAGTCCACAGCAGGCGAGCAAGCAGTCCCTGAGGGCTGTTACCGAAACAGAGCTGTAGAGGCCTGTAAGGAGGAGGGTAAGGGAGCAGCCCACACCCTCAGCACACAGGCTCCAAGCTGCCTGCGGAAGGGAGTGTATGCTGAGCATTCCCCAGGGTCAGGAGCTGGGTCACGGAACTTGAAGACCCATTTGAATGCGCCTGGAATTTGGACTGCAGCTTGAGGGCGGCTCTACCCTCACACCCCCATCATACCGACACTCCGACCCAAGTCACCAAACGGAAGATGGGCAGATCGTCAGGAACAATTTGTTTATTGCTCCTGTTATGGCAATTATAGAGACATCAGAAGTAGTCGCAGAGACAGGTGCCCACTGTGGGCACACAGCACGGCTTCAGGCTGGCAGTTTGGCGGAGAGCAGCATGTCCACGGTCAGCAGAAAGGCAGGGGCGGCCACCCTCCACCCCTCCAAGTGGAGGGCGGCCTAGTTGCTCAGGGCAGCCAGCCTGCGGGATACCACAGAGCCCCTCAGGGAAAGGCTGGACCAAGGCCACCCAAGCCATGTTCTGGCCAGTCCTGAAACAGCCACTCTCACCCCACCCCACGGCAGAGGTGCAGTGTGGACGGACAGCATGTGAGCAGCTTGCAGGACACCCTTCGCCCTGGCAGCCGACCCTGCATGTGGGCTAAACTCACAGCTAGTCCTGCCTGATGCCCTTGGGGCTCTCGCCCACGAGGGGAGGAAACTTTGGGCAGCTGGCTCAGCTGGTTGCGGACCTCCTCACATTCTATCTCCTGAAGGAACCTTTCCACTTGCTCCTGGTCCGTGGTCAGTGTGGTGGCCGAGCTCAGTGAGTCTTCCATCGCCGGGGGTCTGGGCCCCTCCCCTCCCCTCGTCCTGACCCCTCGCAGTGTGCAGTGGACATACCCACGTGTGCACATCCAGTTTCTGCGCCAGCTGTTCAAGCCTGTCCATCATCGCAGGGACCTTTTCCTGGTCATTGGCACCCACGTCCGTCTTCAGATGTCTGGTCAACTGTTGCATTTTGCGGGATACCCGCAAAGAATATCAGTGATGCCCAGCCGGCTGGGTTTCCCCAGGCAGGGCCAACCTTCATGGATGGGGAAGCCGTCCCTGGCAAGGTCTGGGTCCTGAACCAGCGGGAACATAACACTCCAGCCAAAGGGTCCCGCTCACCCTGCAACGGGTATTCCCCTCTTCATGGTCACAGCTGTCTGCACTTTGGAGGCCAGAGGATCCATCCGGGATGCCATGCGGAGCCATTTCATGCCTTCGTTCTTCTTGCGGGTGGCATTCTCAGCATACACTCACGCATATTCCACATTCTTCTGCACTAGTTCCTGGGACACGGTGGGGTAGTGGTGAAGACAGCCAAGGTCCTGGTCCAGTGAGACCTGGCTTTTCCTGGGTGTTGTCTGCTAGTGAGAGCCCAGCTGCCCTCCCACAAACTCCAGTTTTACAAACATGGCCAGCCTAAAGCCTGCACCCAGAGCCCAGGACACAGAGGGATCAGACAGGAAATACGGGTGGGCTCACTAAGGCACCGGGGACATAGCTTCTCGTTTTTGTCTTTTTTTTTTTTTTGGGCAATACCAGGCAGTGCTCAGAGAGGACCCCTGGTGGGGCCTGGGAGACCAGACCACCCCACGTGGAACCCAGCTCAGCTGCCCGAAGGCAAGCACCTTCCCCCGCCCCATCTCCTGTCTTGAGCTTCTGTGCAGTTCCGTCACTCCACGAAGCCACACTTGGAACCCAGTGGATGAACTCCACCCATCACATTTGAGGATGGCACAGGGTCAGCCTGGAGCCCCTGGTCCATTCCATCCCCTCTTGGAGCTGAGGCATCAGCCAGGTTATCACAGCCTGGAGGATCCATCTCTGGCCTCCACCCAGAGGGGATCCTCAGACACTGTGGTGAAGGGAGGAAGGGATGGAGGGCTTAGTGGGCATCCCGCCCAACAGAGCAAAGAAACACAGGAATGGGAGTTGAGCCCTGGAGAGCCTTGGAAGGTCCAGCAAAGGGCAGGGTCAGTCTCACATAGACTCACACCCAAGGAAGGTAGGACACCCATGCAGGGCCTGTCTGAACAGCAGCCACGCCCACAGGATGGGCAGGACACCAACCCAGGGTGTGTCCCCCAGCAGCCACATCCTAGGGTGGGGCGAGATCAGCAGCTTACTGTCTTCACTTTGGTATGTTCTGCCTTGGAGTCCTCCTCCAACTTCTTAGCCAGCTTCTCTAGTTGCTTCGCGGTGAACTAAGAAGAGGCAGCAGATGAGGCGTGCAGGGCCACCCGCCCTACCTCCCCAGCACCGAGCAGATCTGGTGGCACTGTTAGGGCCAAGCCGCTGGCCAAGGTTTTTCTATGGCGTCTGACCTTTCCCAGACACCTGCTCAGAACCCTCCCATGGGAAAAGGCCACATAGTGACCAACTGGGCTGCTGGTGAGACACTTGGAGGGGATCTGCAATGGGATTGGGGTCCCAGGGGTGTTTGGATACCTGTTCCCTCTCCAGCAGCTGCCCCCAAAGGTGGGAGGAGCACTCCAGGGACAACTCCCCCCACCACACACACACAAACACTAGGGAGGTACGCTGAGCTGCCAATAAATTGTTCTATGATTATAATCTTTTGGTTTTCGGGTCACAGTGCTCAGGGATTCATCCTGGCAGGCTTGGGGGACCATATAGGGTGCTGGGGATCAAACCTGGGTTGGCCACCTGCAAAGTAAAGGCCCTACTTGCTGGACAATCACTCTAATCTTATTTTTTAGGGGCCTCACTGTCAGTGCTCGAGGCCGAGCTTACTCAGCAACCCCTGGCCACCACAGCAGGCCTGACAGTGGTCCCTTGGTCCAGAAGGGGCGGGACAAATGCCAGGCTGTCCCTTCCAGTGACAAGTATGTTCTCCACAAGCTGAGTGACCACTGGGGCTCAGCAGACAAGGAAAGCCAGGCAGGCAGCAGAGGCCTGACAGCACCATCCCCCATGGCAACTGCAGGACTGGGTAGGGCCAGTTGGGGGGACATACCTCCAGCTGGGCCATGTGGTCTGCAAAGAGAAAGAAGGTGAGAGTCAGGAAGCGTGAGTGCAGTTGGATGCCTGAACAGAAGCTCTGATAGAGACTCTCAGAGCTGCAGCTGCTGCCCTCCGGGGAGGCCCTTCACTCCCTTGCTGGGCCAGGCAGATTCACTCTGGCTCCCAGGAACTGCCGTGTTCTTGAAGCCCACTTCTCACAGGCCTTTTATCGTCCATGGTCGGGGGTGCGGGCAGCTAGCGACTCGGAGATGCGCTTGCCCGAGGCACTTCCGGGACTGCCCCTTCCGGCCAGGCAGCTCTTGAGATTGGATGGCGCAGAGGCGTCGCCATGGAGACGCGTCTGTGAGTCTGTGATGGAGCAAGCACAAGGACCGGCCAGTGGGGCCCCCGGAACACCCGCAGTGGGTGGCCAGCCTCTGTTTGTCCCCCTGAAGAGCAGAGGCCCATCCACTCGTGTCCAGATCGGGCCCCTATTCCCGACCCAGGAGCCCCATCTCCATGGCTGCCGTGGGATCCCCATGATAGAGTGAAGGCCATGCCCACGGAGTGCCCCTGGGAACTGTGTCCTGACAGCACACGAAGCCATAGGTGGCCAAGAGCTAGCTTGCTCATGGAGGTTGGGGGTCCTGTCCACTGTCCAAGCACCAGGCCATAGCCTTAGGAGCAACAGTTGGCGTCCCTGGAACCAGTTGGAGATAGGGCCCCCGTGCATGGGCTGAGGGACCCGGGGGGGGGGGCTGAGTCCACAGTGGACGAGGAAGCAGTCCCTGAGGGCTGTTACCGACGCAGAGCTGTAGAGGCCTGTTAGGAGGAGGGTCAGGGGGCAGCCCACACCCTCAGCACACAGGCTCCAAGCTGCCTGGGGAAGGGAGTGCTTGAGGAGCAGTGCCCAGGGTCCTCGGGGTCAGACCTTGCCTCCCGTGTGGCTGGTGATGGGCACCGTTTCCTAAGCTTCTGGCGGGCCAAGGTGCACCCTGTGCTCATTATTGGCAAGCACAGTTTAAGTATTGAACATACAACTGACTTTCAATCCACTGCTCTTTTTGTTTGTTTTTCTTTGGGGGCTACCTGTGGGGATGCTCAGGGCTTACTTCTGTCTGTCTCAGGGATCACACCTGGTTGGGCTTGGGGGACTGCTAAGAAAGAACCCTACCCAGTGGATTATCGCGTTAGCCCCGCAATCAACTACCTCTGGTCAAGTTTCTCATGATAGTTTTCTGAGGCCTTGTTCAGTCTTGTATTCATTGCGTCCTGACCACCATGACCCATGGGGAAGAGCAGAGGCCTGGCCACTGGACTCGTGACTGTGCCCATGGAAGTATAACCAATCTTCGTATCTGATCTTGCACAAGCCTCCGCTCCAACCTGCCCTGAGTATCTTCATCAAAAAAGACATCAGCGTGTGTTGGAGCCCGACCAAAGTCATGAGGAATTAACAGAATGTGCTGCCTTACAATCAAGGCAGCGTCGTAGCTGCAAGCAGCTAGGAACCCTGAGTGAACTGGGTTGGGGTCAGCATGTAACAATGCAGCTGCCTTCTGTTAGACTAACTGTGCTTTGATTGGTTGGAAGTTCAATAGATATCTTATTGGGTTACTGTGTTGGCTTGCATAGATGTTGATGTAGAATATTTGGGAAATGGGATGTAAGGATGTACAAGGTGGTCTGATTTACTTCCTCAGGAATGTTGTGCATCGTTATGCTACAAAATGTGTACTCTAAGGTGTTTTGATCTTTTGTAGTTTGATCTTCTGTACTCTGATGTATGCTGGATGTTTTCATCATTAGCCCAATTAAAAGGAGCTACAAAGGCCAGTCAGCATTAAATGGCCTGAGAGCTTTAGCCCTCAGTTTCAAACGTTCCACACACCTTCTTCTCTCCGTGTCCCCAACCGTTCTCTCATCGAAAACCAACAACTGTAGCTCTGATGTCATGAAGGAATTCCAAGGGGTCGCCCACACAGCTGCTTCCCATAAACCAACTGGGTCACATCAAGAACATGGCTGGAGCCAGGGCTGTGGGCTTAGTTGGGGACTTTTTGGGGTTTCCTGTAAGGGGTAGGACTGGGAGGGCTGGGACCCCCCTGTCTGGTGCCTTGGGTGAGAGGTCAAGGATCACGGGTGCATCCTCAGCTCCCTGAAGAAGCAGAGCCTGGATTTCTGCCCCATCTCAGGCTGCCCTTGGGCCTTCACGACGTGTCCAAGTGCCCAGACTTGGTCGCCGAGCTGCTCCGGAGACAGTGGACGGAAGCAGAGGTGCGGGGTGCCTTGGCAGAAAACTTTCCCCGGGGCTTCCGGGTTGTGGAGAAGGTGAGAACAGCAGCACCCCACCCCCCGCCCCGCCATCATGGCAACTGCCGCAACCTTTCCTGGTCCACAGCGAAGAAAACACTTGCAGCCCCCAAGGAGGAGCCCTGGAACAGCTGGAGCTTTCCTGCAGGACCAACTATGGCTACTCAGCTGTGTCCTGTTTCCACCGCCCGCCAGGGACCCTGCAGCCTCTCCTGTCTGCGTTTGCTGTGATGTGCTGGGCTTCCCTCACCAGCTCACCAGGGGCACACAGTGGAACCACAATCCAGACCCTCTCGAATCTGCAGCAGTGTGTGGTCAGCCTGGCCCCGGAGGGGTCCCCAATACCCAGCGGGCAGTTGGGGCTAACACCAGACATAAGCACACCTGGCACTGCAGCGCAGGCAAGAGCCCAACTCTTGAGGAGGACCTTCCTGGGAACATGGAGGAGGGTCTTTACACACAAGTCCTGGCTCGGCTTCCTCTTTCAACATACACATATATGCCAGCACTCATGTATTCACACATGCACACACAATGCTCAACCCATGCACACCTGTATTCATACGTAAATGGACAATACAGTGTATGTACACATGTGCCCACACACATACTCCCTACACACATATATTCACATGCATATGATTCCACACATTCATGCACTCAGCCCCACCTCAGTCTGACTCCACAGGGGTACTCATGAGAACATCACATGTGTACATGTGTTCACAGGATAGCTGCCCATGTGCACCCACTAGTGCACATATATATCATCCCACTCACACATCTGCACATTCACACAGCTTACACATGCATGCATCCACACACACACATGCAGTGTCACACTGGTTCCCTGTATGAGAGAGCCAACAACGATGGAGATGAGAGTCTTGGCTCACACAGCCAGCCAGCCTAGCCCTCCTGAGGGTCGGGGTCAGCATGACCCCCTCAGGGAGAGTCACCTTTGGCATTTTTGTTGCCTTTTTATTGTTTTGGAGCCACACCCGGGAGTGATAGAGGTTGCATTTGACTCTGCACTCAGGATTCAATTCCTGGCAGTGCTTGGGGTACCATACGTCATGCTTGTTATGTCCCAGAGGGAGTTTCACTCGCACATTGAACAGATCAGACACAGGCTGCAAGTACAAGGCCCTTTTATCGCTAGCTCGAGCTAGTGTCCAGTTTCATCCAACACAGTGGAGTCTTGACAAGGACCCCGACTCTGACTCTGAGCAGATTATATAGGATTTGGTTACATAGCACCATTTTTTTTTCTAGGAACTGGCAGTATGTTTCCAATTCTGGTCCCTGTCCAAAACCCATGACTTCACTTAATCACTTAATCACTTACCTTCCCGTTAGTCGTCGATTTGCTCGAGTGGGCACCAGTAATGTCTCCATTTGTCGCTGTCACGTGCTAGTGTAGCCCAATGGCATCTGTTCACTCTGGGAACATGAAGAGCCTCAAACCGATCGTTCATGAT
>JAOXYA010105661.1:0-10759 GCA_028565675.1 Sorex palustris | reverse complement strand
GAAGAGAATATAAGAAAGAATATTACGAAGAAGAAAAATAAAGAGCAGAAGAGGAAGAAGAAGAAAATGGGAAGAAAGCTTAGTTTTTAATCTTGCTGATCTATCCAGAGGTGATAAGGTAGTGTTGAATTCCCCAACTACTATTGGGTTGCTACCAGTGCCCTCCTTGAAGTCTATTAGCAGTTGTTTTAAGTATTTAGCTGGTCGCTCATTGGGTGCATATATGTTTGGATGTGTGATTTCTTCCTCTGTACATATCCCGTGATATTAAAAAATGGCCTTCGCTGCCCCTTCTAATCATTTTCAACCTGAAATCTATGTTGTCAGATACTAGTATGTTCACCCTGGCTTTTTTGAGGGAGTTGTTTGCTTGCAGTATTGTTTTTCATCCTTTGACTTTGAGTCTGTGTTTGCTCACAAACAAATAATGGCTGAAAATTCCTCAAATTTGGCAAATATGAAAACCTGAAGATTCAGTAGACCTTCACCAACACTGGTAACAGACATTATAATTAATCTGGAAAACTAAGGGAAACACTTTAAAAAAAAACCATAAAAAGAATATGTCACCAAAATGAAATAATTTAACTAATTGAGAATTTGTCATAGAAACCACTGAAGCTAGAGGAAGTACTTCAATATTCCTGTGCCAATAGAAAAGAACTCTATGGGCCAGAGTGATAGTACAGTGGGTATGGGATTGCCTTGCCCATTTCCTGTGCAGGTTTGACCCCTGGCATCCCAACGTTCAGGAGTAATTCCTGAGTGCGGAGCAAGGAGTAATCCCTGAGCATTTATGGATACACCCACCTCCCCACAAAAAAAGATGTCAGTAATTTTAGGATACAATTTAATACACAAATACCTATTTATACACACTGATAGCAATCTATAATACTGAAAAATAAAGAAAACAGTTACCTTAGTAATTTGATCAAAAATAACAAAATACCTAAGATAAAATAAAAACAAATATGTTAAAGATTTATACTGTGAAAACTATAACAGAGTCAGGAGAGACATTAAAAATTCAAACAAATTATAATATATTCTCTGCTCATGTGTTGTAAAAATGAACAATATTAGTATATATTTCACAAAGCGATATCCAAAAACTAATGCTGTCTTTGAACAAATTCTAACAGATTTTTTCACATAATTAATAATTCTAAAATATGTATGGAACCAAAAAATATCCCAATTAGCAAAAGTAATAGTGAGAAAGCACAAAGCTGGAACTGTCATTCTTCCTGAGTTTTAATTATATTATAAAACTACATTGAGCAAAACAATATGGTACTGATATAAAAATAGACGCAAAGATAAAAGAAATTGAAAACAGAGGGAAGAAATAAACCAATCTGTACATGCCATTTGGAACAAGAATATGCAATGGGTAAACCGTGTTATAAAAACTGGTTAACATGCTAAAGAGGAACACTCGAGTCCTATCTTATACTATCACAGATTTAAAAAAAAGCTCCCGAAAGTGTATTAGAAATGTAAAACTAAACCTGAAATTAAAAATTTCCTTGAGTAAAACAGAGGAGAGAAAATCTTTCATATTGGCATTGGAAATGAGTTTTTGGATTTGAGCAGACTAATGATCAAATAAGCAAAATTAAGAAAGTGATAAAATAACTGATTAAAACTTTGGTACAGCAAATGAAACTATTAGCAAAATGAAGGGACATCTTCTGTATAAGAGAAAATACCTAAAAATAATTTGTTGTGTACATACAGATATTTTGCAACTCTGTTATTTTCTGCTTATATATTTAAGATGCTCATTTGTTCTTGTGTTAATTTTTAAGTATGTATTTTATTGCCAATTTGACATCCAGGTGAAATGAAATGCTTCTCATTATTTGAAGTTCTTGTGTGTCTCTTTGCTCTAAGTTCTAATTATATATAATATAGTCACTCCTATTTTTTTTTCACATCAGTGTTTACATATTGTGTATTTCTATCATTTTACTTTGAACCACTTATAGCACTACTAGAGCCACTTTGTAGACAGTATATACTTGGGTCATTTTCATATATTGGTCATGTAATCATCTTCAATTTTAATTAGTACATTTAGATCATTTATTAGCTCTGTTTTTCACTTGTTTTCTATTTTTGAGTCTTCCTGTTATTTTAGTATTTATATAATATCAATTTGAATTATTTATTATGTATTCTAATGCATCTCTTTAATTAGCTTTCAGTTCTAATATGTTATATGTACCTAAAATGCAGCCTATAGCTGCATAAATATATGCTCATTTAAATAAAAATATGTAAAACTCTCTGTTTCTCTTCATTCTTTTACTGTCCATAATTTATAATAACTATTTTAGGTATACCCTCTATGTAATTTAAGTACTTTTGGCCCTTCTGAGGCACATGCACTACCTGCCGTACTGTCTCTCCAGCCCCAATTACTCACATATTGAAGGTTTCTGTTTATGTGTTGTAAAATAAAATATGTCATCTTCAAATAGGAAATTTTTTCCCTTTCTTTCTCAATGTGGATGCTTTATACTTCTTTTTTTTTTACCTAATTTTCCTGGTTAAAACTTGTTCTATCTTGAATAAAAATGGCAAAAATGGAGGTTCTTGATTTTTTCCTGTTGTTAAAGAAAATCATATTTTGACTATTAAGTATGATGTTAGCTGTTGCTGCCATATATGACCATTTTTATGTCCGGGTGCATTTTCTCTGTACCCACTTTGTTGAGATTTTTTTAAAATATGTTTATGCTGAATTTTATCACAGTCACTTCCTTTGCATCTATCAAGATGAAAATAAAATTTTATATATTATTAATGTGGTTTATCACATTGATTTTCAGATTTTGTGGATCCTTGCATTTCTAGAATAATTTGCACCTTATCATAATATGTGACTCTTTTATGTTCTTTTATTGAGTTCAGTTTGATTGGTTCTATACTTTCACATTTAAATTTATAAGGAGTTTGGGTCATTGATTTTCTTTTTTACAATTTTCTTTTTTCTGTTTTATTTTTCCATTTAACGTCATATAAACACAGTGGTTTACAAAGTTGTTCATGATGTTACAAGCATTCAGTAGTCCAACACCAATCCCATCACCATTGCACCTTCCCTCCACCATTGTCTCCAAATCTCCCAATCACTCTTTAAGCCTGCCCCTATAGCGACCAATATTTATTTGTTCAATATTGATTGTCATCAATAATTTGCTAACAGAATGATCAAAAAATGTTTCCTTAGAAGAAAGTGAAGATTGTTGTATCTCACTATGGAACCATTAAGTCCTTGTATGAGAGATTATCAACATGTAACAGGTTAAACCTTCTCTGTTGATATTTTGTTATTCAAGGTTAGGTGCCTTTGCATTAAATACCATCCAATCTGGTCCACTATTCTTGGTTTACAAGTATTGTAGGGTTTGAGATTTTACTCCAGGATGTCTGGAATTTTTAAAGGCATGATACTGCTGGAGTTAAATTTTTAACTGGGTGGTGGCGTTGGGGCATGTGTGTGACTGCAGGGCATCCAGAAGTGCAGGGTGATATGGGGAGGTAGCCCAACTAGCCCTGACTCTGAAACCTGGATATTTCATTCACAAAACCCACCTACCTGAGTTTTTCAACAGATTGACTTCTGAGGCAGACTGGTCTGAGCAGTGGAGTCCAGCAGGGAGCATGATGGCAATTGTGGAGTGTGGAAGCTTTTGACTGCTGGGGCTCTGTTTGAGCAGGCACTGGGCTGAACTTCTCCCCTGCCAGGGTGCCCTAGAAAACTCAAACTTGTGCAGGATCCATAAGAATCTCTGCAATTTGTTAGTCTCTTTTGATATTTATTTATGAATCTATGGGTTATGGCCTGTGAATGAGCTTACTTGGTGCCAGATATAGTTCATGTGCCTGATTTTATTTTCCTATAAAGTCCTTTTTTGTTGTCTGATTAAGGTTCACCTCATAAAATAAGTTGTAAACTATTCTCTCGTTTCCTTTTTATGAGTTTGAGAATTGGTGGTGTCCTTTTGTGTTTACTGTAGAATTCACCAGTAAATTACTTTGTCATGACTTCTGAATTTTCTTTTTTTTTGAGTTTTTTTGATTATTGATTCAATCTCTTTGGTACTAACCAGTCTGTTTAGACTGTTGCTTTATGATTTAATCTAGGAAGATGGAATTTTTCTAGGAATTTGTTCATTTTTTTTCTAGTTTGTCTACTTTGTTGTACTATGTTTGTTTGTATTAGTCCCAGAGGATGTTTGCATTTACATATAATATATAATGTTTCCTCTTTCATTTATGATTTTATTTGTTTGAAAACTTTTTCCTCTGTAAATTTAGCCAAAAGAAAGACTAGAATATGCTTTAATCTGCGGTCTGTGTAGTATCCTGGGGGTGGTAACCTGCCAAAAATTCTGCTTGTTTCAGTTTTGCGGGAGCCAAGAACAGAAACACCCCTAGCCACCAGAGAAGTTGGTGTTCCCTTGGTAGCAGCTGCATAAAAACAGATCACTAGGCATAAAATCTGGGGCACCAGACATGTGCAATTATTCCCCTCCAAGATGTTCTGGCACTTTGAAGTATGACAGAGGGAGAGTAAAAAGATAGTGTCTGCCTCTTGAGATCCCTTGAATAGCTTAGTCAGCCCTTATATGTGTGTTTATTGCAGCTATAATTATAAGTTTATAGACTTTTGTCCATTTCTGTATTTAGAGTAGTACCTTTAATATTTCTTTCTCCTTTGATTATACTCTTAATTCCCATTGAAAGTCATAAATAGTAGAAGTGTCACTTTGTTGCAGATGCAGAAATTGGATCATTAGAGTCTGGTTGATATATGATGACCTATAGAGAGGCTTATGGTGAGGGCAAATATGGTATCCACTGACATATGTTTCCCAAACACCACCATCCAAAAATGTGGCAAACGTAAGACTAGCCCCTCACGTCAAATTTCCCAGAAAAGTTAGTATGTCTCTCTCAGAGAGACTCAGAATATGTTTTAGTTTATTTTCTGTATTTTCTGTGTAGGTTTTTGTGGCGATTGTCTGTCAAGACTACTTCTCTGATTAATTTTCCCTACAGATCCAGGAATTCAAGACCATGGCCTCCAAATTGATATAATCTACTGTGGCATGTAACTTGTGTTATATGTTGGGAGAATTGGGGCTCAATATCTGGCAGCACAAAACAAATACATTTAGGTATGATGTTGGTTAATCTGACTCCTGGAAGGTTTAAGAAACCATATAGGGCATCAGGAATTAAACTCAGAGCAAACAATTGCTCAGGTCCCAGATAGTAGCTTTTAAAGTAAGTAAATACATACAGTCCTAGGGTACTACAGATATAAATTCCACTGTCCACCAGAACTGGGCCAATATTCTCTCAGTGGCAGTCAAAAATGGGGACTGTATAAGGGTATTTTCTTGGAGATATCAGTAGCAAAGTAAAAATAGTGTCTCCTAGAAAACTTTCTCAAGAGCTTTCTTATTGGTCCATTGATGTTGGACAAATATTCTGTCTTTTCATTAAGCTAATGTCCAAGGACAAGCAAATAGGTCTTTTTCAAAGAAAGAATGACTAAAATATGCACAAACAAATTATTTTTCCTTTGACTCTATTTAAGTGTATTTAAGTGTATACTATTTTATCTTGCCTAAATTATTGAAGTGGCCTCTTTTTTTTTTGGCGGGGGAAGGCGATTGGTATTGGGCCACCCCCTGCTATGCCCAAAGATTATTCTGGGCTCTGTACTCAGGGTCCACTCTGGCCATACTCGGGGGAATGTATGGAGTTCCAGAGATTAACCAGGATCAGTTCTGTGCAAGAATAGTACCTTATCCACTGCACTATTTCTCCCGCACCCTGAGGTAACCTCTTAGCTTTCCTTCCTGTTTCTGCTTTGCCCCGTTTTCAGCTTTCTCAATAGATTATTATTGAATAACATTGGGTTGTCCTTGCTCCTCCCACAGAGAGCTTAGGTTTATTGAGTTAACACTTAAATCTGGAGGGATTTCTGCCCAAACCTGCTGGGTTCCGAGATTTGCTCATGAGTCTCTGGGATCACGGCCATTAAGCAGCTTGATCAGGAGCCAGAGTGGCCATTAGTGGGCAATGGCTTGGGGTCTTGTTGGGGTGGGGAGGACAGGACCAGCTCCACCCCCATCCCGTGAGGCCCAAAATGTCTCATCACTGTGGGCCCAAACCTGACTGTCCAATGGCCTCTGGAGGATGACGGCCACCGAGCCGCCAGGGAGAAGCAGGTGGAGGGACAATACCCTTTCCCCCCTGTGGAGGCCCGGCGACAGTAACCTACTGTGGGGTCAAGACGCATTTCTGCCAAAAGCCGCTGGGTTTCGAGATTTGTTTCTGAGTCTGGGATCATGGCCATTAAGCAGCTTGATCAGGAGCCAGAAAGGCCGTTCATGGGCGATGACTTGGGGTCTCGTTGGGACAGGGAGGACAGGACCAGCTCCACCCCCGTCCCGTGAGGCCCAACAAGTTTTGTCACTGTGGTCCCAAGCCTGACTGTCCAATGGCCTCTGGAGGATGATGGCCACTGAGCCGCCAAGGGGAAGCAGGTGGAGGACAGCACCCTTTCCCCCCTGGGGTGGCCCGGCGACAGTAACTTACTGTGTGGTCTGGACACATTTCTGCCAAAAGCCACTGCGTTTTGAGATTTGTTTCTCAGTCTCTGGGATCATGGCCGTTAAGCAGCTTGATCAGGAGCCAGAGAGACTGTTTATGGGCGATGACTTGGGGTCTCGTTGGGTTGGGGACAGAACCGGCTCTCATCACTGCAGGCCCAAACCTGACTGTCCAGTGGCCTCTGGAGGATGGTGGCCACTGGCCCGCCAGGGGGAACTGGCCAAGGCACAAAACCTATTCCCACCTGGGTTGGCCCAGCACCAGTAATCTACGGCAGGAACCGGACGCATTTCTACCAAAAGCCGCTGGTTTTCGAGATTTGTTTCTGTGTCTCTGGGATCATGGCCATTAAGCAGTTCAATCAGGAACCAGAGAGGCCTTGCCTCCAATTATAGAGCTGAGATGGAGGTGATTTGTGGGTATTTCCCACCTACCTAACTTTTGGCCCTTTACTTTCTTGGTAAACTTTGCCCCAAGTTTTTGGGGTCTGGCTAAAGGCACAGCAGCAATTTTGGGGTATCTGGAAGTCTGAAGGTGCCATCAGGCTGCTGATGCCCTCACCTCACATGTACAGATTGACCTGCTGGCGGCACGCTATCCCCGACTTCTCATTGTTGTTTTGATCTGCATGAGATTACATTTAAATGCACATTTATAAGCTTAAAAATGTTACCTGGGCCCAGAGCGATAGTACAGTGGGTATGGTGTTTGCATTGCTGTGACCAATCCAGGTTCAATCCCTGGCATTCCTTATGGTCCCGGACCCCATCAGGAGTGATGGGCTATACCCATCAGAACACCATTCTGTATCCCCAAAACAAACATACACACAAAAACAAACAAATGTTGTCTGGAAAAAGGTTACACCTGGCAGGATATGACCTGTCACCCGGCGAGCCCATACATGGTGCTGCTGTCTAGTCCCTGTCTTATGGTCCAACCCTGGAGCTTCCTGCCCTGAATGAGAGCTGTGCTGCCTCGCAACTATATATACATCCCAGAGATTCTCTGTGCCCAGCATACCCAGTTGGCGGCTGAGCATAACTGGGAGCCCAGAAAGACACCATTGCTGGGGGCCATGACCGGCGTCTCACCCTACAGAAGCACAGTCCCTGAGAGCAGCACAGGTGAGGGGCTGTGAGCCTGGTCCCTGGAAAAATAGCGAGAATAAAGTGCAGGGCGCTGGGCAGCCCTCTGAGGCATCGAGTGGAAGGGCCCTGCAGGGAACCTCAGCACTGCCCAGTGCCATCCTGCTGGCAGTGGTTCCCAAAGAGGGAAAGTGAGATCTGGTGAGAGGCACGTCAAGACTCTGGATGTTCAGTATTGCCGCAGACTCGATTCAACACCCTTCATCATTCTTTCACCTTCCTTCCTTTGTATTGTGCCTCCTTAAACCTGTCCCCACACAGACCTGGTCCCAGTCCACTGAACGGACCTCCCAAGTCACACAACCTGTGCCCTCCATGGCTGCAAATCAACACAAGCCCATGATTTCTCAGTCACATTTCACCTTCAAGATCTTCCTGTTCCAAGTGCACGTGCACTTACTGAGTACCTGCTGGATGCACCCGGGGAAATGCACTGGGTTCAGAGGCTGCTTGAAAGACCCAGGGTGACATGGAGAACTGTAGGATAACATTGGGTTCATCCTTTTAGCCTTGCCGAGGGGAACTTGGTTTTCTTTAGAGCGATGTCCCTTCTGTATGGACAAAGGAAGACAGTTAATATTATGCTTTTGGGAGTTGATTGACTCAGAATAATATTTACTCCTGGGCATCTGCTTTCTCGACTCAGTTGCCCTTAGTTCCTAGCACCCCAAAGCAGGGTTCTAATGAGGAACTGATTGGACCCAGGGCAAGCTGTGAGCTACCCTGGCATTGAAATGGGCCAGGTCAAAGTGCCACAATACTCAACTATAAGTTGAGAGCATGATCTTGGACAAATGCTGTTATGATCCAAAAGTAACGACGAGATAAAGACCCGTTGGCGTTAGGAAGACTAACCTAGCCTGAGGACTGTGGTCTGGAATATATAGTGAGATGTCCTCAGGAAGAACCAAACTTAAAGTTGATATAACTATTACTGTGCTCATACAGAATGACATTGCTAGAAATATTAGAAGTAGAATTACTGCAACTATTTAAGTGGATTACTAGCTGAGGAAAGAAGAAAGTGACACACCCTGGATGGGATCCACCCTTTAGGGGATCACCTAGTAATCTGGAGTAATCTTCTTATATGAGATTTTGTCCTTGAGTTAATCTCCTGGAGGAGTGGTTTTACCCCTCTTTGTTGATTTTTTATGTTGATGTTCAATCCACCTTTGTATCACCACCCTATGTGATTTCTATATAAACGAAGACTGTAAAAGAGGAGGAGGGCAGAGTCAGAATCGAGAGAGAGAGAGAGAGAGAGAGAGAGAGAGAGAGAGAAACACTCTAGAGAAAGAAATAGAAGGGCTCCAGAGAGAGAGAGTGAGATTGGATGAGACCAGAGGAGAGACTACAGAGACAGAGTCAGAAATAGAGAGACAGACAGAAGAGAGCACAGTGGCGCACACACAGAAGCAGAGCACAAAGGAGGATATATCCCCATCTGGTCCATACACAGTGGCTCAAGGTCACCGAACACAGGTGGTGAGAGTCATCTGGAGAGCCCGACAACACACGCATCACCACATCATTCCTTCGTGTGCATGCGTATATTTTTTACAGTGGACTATGGGTGAAACAAATGGCAGTGGCTGGGGGGATTGGCAGATTGATGGCTCAATGAGCTGGGTTCATGCTCTGCATGTGAGAGACCCATGTTTGATCCCTGGCACCAGACGGTACCCCAGGACTAGTAGGGAATGATTCCCTAAGTGCAAAACTGGGACAAGCCCCCTAGCACTTCCAGGTCCAAAAACCAAAACAAGAAGAAAAAGAAATGGAAGAAAATACTAGCAACTCGATTTTCTATCATTTTATCTTCCCCAGTTGTGCGAATGTTCTAATTTCCCAATATCATTGTCTTATGAAACTCTTATCAAACTTAAAAATTAGGAAAACATAGGGGGATGTATACATGATACAGATATCACATGCAATCTCTAAACTCTGAGTTGACATTTGTCTGTATGTTTTTTGTGCATGTATGTATGTCTATTTGTCTGGGCTTGTGTTTAGTTTTTAAATGCATTTGAAAGTGAGATGTGGGGGCACTGTTTTTGAAAAATCCCCTGTATTTTCCATGGACACTGAGGATCTGTCTTCCTGTAAGAGTCTCCATGACTTTCTAGACCAGAATTACATGGCACAGAACTCTTGTGAAAGTAAGTCATGGTGAGAGTTTTCTGCTTCCTGGAACACATGAGGCTTAGCTTGAAATTTGTAGATAACTGCCTTCAGAACTCCTATTAATTTGCATTTAAGGTACTTTGGGGAAGCCTGGATTCATTATTTCATTATGTAGTGGCTTCCATTGTTTCTGGAATTTTTTCACCGAAAAATTTAGTAAGTCTAGAGAGTGTCTTCTGAAAATTTCAGAGAAAAAGCAATAGATGGCTACAGTTGGTTCTCTCCTTGAAATCAATTATATAGGTTGGTCATATAATACTGAATCATGTGTTCTGGCCCTAATCTCTTCCTACCTCAATTTTATAGTCTCAGGGAAATTATTCATGCATGAGTACTAATCATTTATCTTCCTTTTGTGATTTCTTTGCATTTGGTTTGTAGGTTCCTGGACATTATGTAGCATCAGAAATATTGATATTTTATTAATTTATAGTTCAGTATAATCTGCTCCCAGGTTTATTCACTATAGATATAAATTATACTTGCCACTATAGATATAAATATGTTGGCAATATGTTGCTCATACAAATAGAAATAGATAGCAGAATCTCCTTTGTTATCTTCATCCAGCACTGTAGGCGATCAACCAAGAATATTATAAAATCACAAGAATTTAATGACTGACAATGTCTATATCATAAGTCACTTGAGCCTTACTAAATATCTTACAACAGACATAATCATTGATTTTGGAATTTTAAAAAATGAGATATGGACCTGTGTACTTCTGTTAAACCTACCTTTATTATTTTAAAGTCTCTCTCATTATAAAGTTCTAA
>JAOXYA010105652.1:0-10759 GCA_028565675.1 Sorex palustris | reverse complement strand
AAGTCTCCAATGGAGACGTTACTGGGCCCGCTCGAGCAAATCGACGATCAACGGGAAGGCCTTTACCTTTACCTTTTACTAAGAATCAACAAGATACTTTATTATTTGTGAACAGTTATTTATCTTTATGAAAAATTTTAATTTAATGATGGTGTTTCAATCCTAAGGTCTTTTTTTTCTGGAAAATACACTTATCTCTTTTAAAAAATATATATTGATATGCATTGCCACTTACATAGAATTATGTAAGTTTCAGGTGCACATCATTATAAATGAATGCCTATTTATGTTAGATTAAATTCTCGCTACAACTGGATTCCACCAGACCGCTGACCGCTTTCATATAAATGAGTTCTCCTCCCTTCCCCCATCTTTTCTTCCAGGGTCTTTTTTTTTTAGCATTTTCACATGCATGCATACTTAACTAACTTCCAGGAAAATTTTCCCTCTAACAGTTCCCTCTAACGTCTGTTTTTTCTTACTAAACAATGATTGATGAAGAAAAAGACAGGAATTTGAATCAGGCTTTAAAGTCCTCTGGAAACTTTTTGAGTTTGTGAAAGTGATATGAAGCTGATCTTTCTCAGATGGAACATGGTTTCTAAACATTTTCTTTAAAAAAAAAGTGTCCCTAAAAATACCTTTTTAAATCTCCTTTTTAATTAAATGCCCAGTGATATTTTTCTATAGAGAAACTAAGAACTATAGTTCATAGTCTGTAGTTAAATAGCCCATGTGTGAGTTTCCATCAGAGGTTTTAAACTAAGAGGATTTCTTCAAAGTCTGTCATGAAAGGTCTCTCATTTATGCAACATTCTAAGAGAAATTAAATGTCTGAAAATTATCTTGGGTCCAGGTCCTTCTGCTTCTTACCATACACAGTTTAGCACGGTGCCATCTGTTTAAATTCATTGTTAATTACTTAACTTTTCCTTTGGGGTTGTTAATTGTCGTTAATCTACTTCAAGACAGGTTAAAGTCATGCAAGGAAATGAGCAACTCAGACAAGAAATAGATTTCACAAGCTTGCTTCATTTTCATAACTCACCATTCATTTTAAACAACATGATGGTTATTTAAAGAACTTGCTAGAAAGAACCAAGTAACTAGGAAAGTTAAAAATCATATTTTCAATGGTGTATTTTGTATGAAATTGCTATTTTCTTAGTATTATATATCCACAGTATTATAGAGATAAGGGATTCTTGAACATTTTTCACCTGTGAACACTTCAACCCAATAAATTTTTACACATCCTACGGTATATAAGTATTTAAAATAGGTGTATAAATCATTTACTGATAATAAACCATAAGAAAAATTTTAAAAACCAAATTAATTTTTGAAAAGTGACCCCATTTTGGATCATGGCCTATGATTAAAATAAAAGCTAAGTTATAAATCTGTAAACAAAATAATAGATGATATATCAAAGCTTCACAAGATTATTATTTTCATTTAAGACAAAGGAATCAAGAAAATAATTATTTTTACTTGAATGTGTCAAATTGAATGTGTCAAATTACTTCATAAATTAAATGCTAACTACATTTTCCTGAAAAGAAACATATATTATATTCTTACATGTTAAAACAGTACCAAAATGAACTAAAATCACTAAATGGACAAATACAATTTTTAATTATTAATTTATTGTCTGTCGTCTACAAGCTGTTCACTCAAGTCATCCTGAATAGGACTGACAGAACACTAGATGAAGCGAGCAAGCTGGATTCCAAAAAGGATTCAACAAGATTGATTATACCCACACGATAACCAGCCTCATTGAGGTTTCTCAGCAGTTCACAATGCTGCTCTGTCTAATGTTCATTGATTTAAAGAAGCCCTCTGATTCTGTTGAGATGGAAGCAGTCATCGAAGCCCTAGCTAAACAGGACATTCAAACCCAATACATCAGGATCCTCCGTGAACTGTAGTACGGATTCACTACCAGGATCTCACCATTCTACAAGGAAGTGATCATCCATGTCAAGAGAGGGGTTCGGCAGTGTGATGCCATTTCACTGAAAATCTTCAGTGCCACCCTTGAGAACGTCATGTGACGACTGGAATGGGAAGAAATTGGAGTGAAGATAGATGGTTGGCAACTACACCAACTCTGCTTCGCTGATGACATCGTTCTAATAACGCCAAACATTGGCCAAGCAGCACAAATGCTAGCCAACTTCGATCAATAGTATGGAAAGATCGGACTGCAGCTGAATCTCACGAAGACAATGTTTATGAGAAACAGTCTCGTTCCTGGTGTCCCATTCGCTCTCAATGGAACGAACATCTTCGAATGCAACAGTCATGTGTACCTAGGTCAAGAAGTCAACATGACGAATGACCTGGCACCTGAGTTGCACAGAAGAAAGAAATCAGCTTGGAATGCCTTCACGAACATCAAAGAAATAGCTAAGAGGATGAAAAAAACTCTGCCTCCGGGCACATCTCTTCGATTCCACTGTCTACCTGCATAAACATACGCCTCAGAGACCTGGACCCTATGAAAATAGAATGAGAATGCTATTCAGGTCTCCCAAAGAGGAACCAAAAGAGCTATGCTTGGAGTATCACACTTCACTCAAGTGAGAGAAAGAATCCTGAGTTCCAGCCTCCATTGACAATCAAGAATCAGAGATGCTGTCTCATTTGCCATGGGGTCGAAAATCAGATGGGCTGGACACGTAATGCAATTTGGAGACAACCGTTGGACTAGAGCCGTTACCGACTGGATTCCAAAAGATATCAAAAGATTGCGTGGCTGTCCACCTACGAGATGGTCAGACTTCTTTGTCAAGACCCTGAATGATCGGTTTGAGGCTCTTAGTGTTCCTGGAGCGAGCAGATGCCATTGGGCTACAATAGCACGTGACAGGGACAAATGGAGACATTACTGGCGCTGGCTCAAGCAAATCAATGAGTAACGGGATGTCAAGAGATCAAGTGATCAAGTCATCTCATTTGTGTGTTTGTTCATTTTTGCAGTGTAGTTGATCAAACTCATACTATATGGGGAGCATATAGTCTATCATTGAGTCAAATGTCCGTGCTTATAAATGGAAAAAAGAGAAGTTAATAAAGACCACCACCCCTTAACTTGCATATTACACAGTTGTGTTCTGTATGTGAAAACTCACCAGCTCAAGATTCATTATTTTTGCTCATGAATATAAATGGGTAGAAACGGGACTCCGTGGCAAGCTGTGAGGCGGGTGAGAGCCCTCCCCACCCAAACAGACCCAGCCCCAGCAGCCCACCTCCAATACCTAACCACTTCCACACTCCAGGCCACTTTCAGGACACTCAGACTAAGCCTCACGCATGAATAAAGTCCCACAGAACCCAGATAATGCAGAACTTTGTGACCTTGGACTCTGGACTCAATACTATAAGACACTTCCTACCCATTTTCCACTAATTACTACACCATATCTGATGGGTTTCAGACAGTAGGCAACAAATCATAGAGAGAAATATATAAACATATGCCTCTCAGAGAGCCCAGCAAGCTACCAAGAGTATCTCACCCACATGGGCAAAGCCTGCCAAGCTCCCCATTGTGTATTCAATATGCCAAACATAGTAACGACAACAGGTCTTACTCTCCTGACCCTGAAAGAGCCTCCAACTGTTTGGAAAAGACAAGTAAGAAGAAGCTGCTAAAATCTCAGGGCTGGGAGGAATAGAGACATTACTGGCGCCCGCTTGAGTAATTCAACGATCAATGGGATGACAGTGATATAGTGAATATAAATAGCCTGTAGCACTGTAGCACTGTCCTCCTGTTGTTCATCGATTTGCTCAAGCAGACACCAGTAACGTCTCCATTTTGAGAGTTCTTGTTACTGTTTTGGCATATCAAATATGCCACAGGGAGCTTGCCAGGTTCTGCTGTGTGGGCGGGATACTCTTGGTAGTCAGCCGGGCTCCCCAAGAGAGATGGAGGAATTGAACCTGGGTCAGCCACGTGCAAGGCAAACACCCAGAAAAAGATTCAGATCCTTTCTGCCCTACACAAGAGCATCTTTCCTCAGTGTTGCTTGGAGGAAAGAAGAGCAGAGATGGTTGAATCCTCAAATTTAGTTGCCAAACTCCCAATTTAGGAAATTTAGTTGCAAATGGGCTGGAGCAATAGCACAGCGGTAGGGCGTTTGCCTTGCATGCAGCCAGCCCGGTCGAGCCAGGTTCGATTCCTCCGCCCCTCTCGGAGAGCCCGGTAAGATACTGAGAGTATCTCGTCCGCACAGCAGAACCTGGCAAGCTATCCGTGACGTATTCAATATGCCAAACACAGTACCAACAAGTCTCAAAAAAAAAATGGAGACGTTACTGGACCCGCCTGAGCAAATCGATGAACAATGGGAGGACAGTTGCGAATATTGGAGGGGGGGGGCTTTGTCTATTTTTTATTTGGGTGTTGGTTTGGGCCAAACCTGGCAGTACTCAGGAAGTACTTCTGTCTCTGCATGCACAAATCACTTCTGCTTTTTCTCAGGGGTCGATGAAATGCCAGAGATTAAACCTGGGTTGGTACATGCAAGGCAAGTTCCTTACCCGCTGTACTGTCTCTACGCACCCTGAGATTATTTTCATTATAAAACCCCATATTTACTGCCAGTGGTCCGGCTCGCCTTTTAAATTTAAATGTAAAATATGTTCAAAACTAAATAAAGGTTACATATGATATTTGGGGGTGGGGGGTGACAAGAAGGATTAATCCACTTTAAATGTTATAGTATCTCATTTATTTATTTTTAATTCTTCCTTTGCCCCTCTTGCAGCTGCAATGACAAAGGGCACACACACCTAACTGTGGTGCCACCCACCCAACAGTGCTGTCTGGGGTGAGGGCAGGAGACGCAGTCATTAGAGATGATGCTCCCTGGGGCAGTGAGTTGGGTGTGACTCACTTGGTCAGACACCGTGGGTTCCAAACAGTAACACCCCAGTGCAGGCACTAAGAATGGGGCTAAACTGGGGGTCACAAGGCAGGAACTTTGGTCTCAGAGCCATCCCAGCCTTCTAAAATTTTCTTACGTGAACAGTTGTTTACTGCAAATTGGATGTACTTAATGTTCATCTCTCAAGCCCGTGGGATGCTGCAGAAAATTTTGCCATGGAATGGGGCAGAGTTTTACGCAGAATAGAGCCTGGAGGGGCGTTCCCATCTGACCCATTTTAGAGACGAGCAATCAGTCATCTCCATGCCCGCTTTAGTAACCAGGGTCTCCGGGTCGCCCAGGTACTCAGCTCCAGACCTGGCATGTCGCCTTCATCAAGTGTCAACAAACAGACCTTAAGTCAATTACTCAAGGTCGCCCTCGCTTCCGGGTTTGTGGCTTTGTTTTAAAGTCCACCGCTTCAGGAAGGTGACCAGGTGGCCCGGGTGGGGTGATGAGTGGACGCTGAGCCACCCCTAGCTTCCGTTGGGGGCGCCCGGGGTCTTCCAGGATGAGTCTCTGGCGCCTCGCCCTTCCCGAGACCGGCCTCGCCCTCTTACTCAGAGCTGAACCGTTTTTTGCAGATCCGCGCTGCTGCAGGCTGTTTAAAAGGGGTGGCGGCTGTGCTCGCCTGGAGCTGGGGCTGCTGGGTATACCCGGAGGGCAGGGCAAGTGACAGGACTTGAAGCACCCCCCCGCTGGCTAGTTGGCTGCGCGCAGACGAGAATCCAGAAAACCCTGTAGACAGCCGGGCCCGGGGACCCACAGCGGCGCGTCCGCCCCCGCGCCTTCTCCCCGCCCAGATGCAATGCTGCCCAGCGGCCACCTGGCCAGCCAGCCTGCCCCGCCGCTGAACTAGACCGAGCAGGCCCGGGGCTGAGCGTGCTCCTGCCTGCCCAAGGCGCTCGGCGGCGCAGGGCGGAGACAGCGCGCACCCACCGCGCCACCGCGCCCGCTGGGGGCGGCCGTCGAGCCTCTGCCGGAGGTCGCGGGACGGAGCCTCCCCTGACAGCTGCTGCCGCGCCCCCTCGACGCCGGCGCCGGCCACCCGCCGTGTGCTCCCCACCACCACCCCCCGGCTCGCCCCGGGTGGCCTCTGCGGAGTCCCCAGGGGCGCCGTCCTCCACGCGCCCGGGTGCGCGACTGCACGCTTCAGATCCGGGGAAGGAAGGTAGGTGCTAAGGCGCTGGACGGCTGCAGAAGGCGGGGAGGATAGCTGTCGGGGCCTCGCTGATCCCGACGACCCTCACCCTCTTCCCTTCTGCAGCCCTTGCTGCAGAACCCAGAAATCTGCTGGGTTTCGAATACGGTGCTCTGCAAGGGCCCTGCGCTTCTGGCCGCGCAAAAGGGACGCTGCCTTTGTCGGGTAAAGGACAGATTGGTCTCCGCGCAGACGCGCCCGGCAGGGCACCCGAATCCTGCACGCTGGCAGGAGTCTAGAAGACCGTGGACAGTGAGAACTCTCAGGATCTCCCAGGGAAAGCGACTGGAGCTAATTCACCCCATCCTTTTGTCCGACGTAAAACTTTCTGTCTTCTCTTTTTTCTGTCTTTCTTGCACTTTCTATAAAGCACCCGAGTAGGTGCTTCACCGAGCTCAGGCCAATCGGCCGGACGCACTTTGCTTCTCGCTCTGGTCCCCGTAGCTGCGCGTTCCGAGTTCAAGTTTGTTGATCTCTTCAACAAGTAACTGCTTGCTGCGGTTGAGTTTATTTTAAAATGAAGGCGCAGAAGGAGAGGAGAGGAATGTAGGGAAACCAGAATGTCTAATTTTAGCCTGAATTTCGTTGTACGGCGGCGGCAATCACCTTCTATTATCGCCTGTATGAAAAGTATCTTGATTGCCCAGGTTCGGAAAAAGAATAGACTTTTGTGTTTGATTGCTCAGGAAATAAGCAAGTAAGAAGTCACCTTAAGGTTAGATTCTTTGCATTCAAAATGTGTTAAATAGCCTCAGATCATAGCATTTTAGAAATGATAATGATCCTGAAGTTCAGTGGTCCAATGTGATGACATGAGTTTGACCATGAGTAGGTATTTTGTTTGTCTCTTCCCTCTTCAGAAAGGTGGGTGTTGATTAAAATGCCTGTGATGGTTATTAAGATTTTAGCTCACGTGACTTAAAGAGTCCGTTTCCTATGGGCATTGCAACATTATCAAGCACACATTCAGGTGTGGTGAATAAGGGTTTGGAATAGACCTAAATTTCTGTCTGGGTGCTATAATCTCACTTTCTGTGTGACTTCCAACAAGTTACCTAACCTTTCTGAGTTTGTGTTTCCTCATATCTAAATGGGGTTGCTGAGAGGATGAAGGTAACAGAGGATAGTAGTAAACACACACCACATCTTACAGTAAGCCAATCCATAATAAAGGATGATGAGAGTGAAGCTTGAGGCTGATAATGGCAGTCAATCAAGAGGTAGCACTGTAGCACTGTCCTCCCATTGTTCATCAATTAGCTCGAGCGGACACCAGTAACGTCTCCATTGTGAGACTTGTTGTTACTGTTTTTGGCTGGAAATAATCTCTGCACCGTATTCAAAACCCAGCAGATGGAATAACCCTTATTGGTAGTGAGCCTCACTGCCCAGCAAAAGAGCTCTCTGTGCATTGAAATCTCCTAAGCCATAAAAGTAACATTAGGAGCAACTTCTGAACTCTGGAATTTTATTTGAACATATAAAATCTGTCCTAAACCTGTTCGGATATGCTGTGTTCACTCTGTTTATGTTGTGGTCCCATTAGGCATACAAATTTGAGCACAATAAAACACAAAAATGGCGTGATACTGGCACTTTAATTATTGCATATTATTAAAAAAAAACAATGCTCAGATATCAGCACAGTTCCTGACTTAAATTGATCTGGGTTGATTGTAGACAGGAACTGAGTCTTACAGCTCATTGTTCAATTGTCTATTTGGACTCCTACGTGCCAGCATCAGTTGGAGTACGATATAAATTCAGGGCCGGCAGCTCCATCCTACACCAGCTAAATAAAGCCTGAGCGTTTCTCCAGGGAACCTCTCCTGAGCACTTTTCTTCAGTCTCCTTTCCCTTTCATTGTTGTTGCTGCAGTGACCTGAGTCATACCCATGGTTAAAGTGCTCATGCACTCTTGGTCAAACATTGGTTATGATCCTACTATTGTGATATCAGGACCCACAACCA
The DNA here is from genome assembly GCA_028565675.1 of Sorex palustris. Taxonomy (NCBI): domain Eukaryota; kingdom Metazoa; phylum Chordata; class Mammalia; order Eulipotyphla; family Soricidae; genus Sorex; species Sorex palustris. Next base: position 2,641 of record JAOXYA010105652.1, on the reverse strand, counting down.
GAGTGCTGCCCAGACTGCATTCAGTTTACGGGGTGGTGCTGGGAACCAAACTCTCAGCCTAGGGCTTGCGAAAGGCACATGATCTCGCACAAACCCATTCCCAGACCCCCTGTACACCTACAACTAGAGAAGCCTTTGCTTAGGCATTGGGCAGGATGCTGATGTTTCTCCAGGATCAGACCCAAGAAAACATGGATTTCTCATAAATTTGGTGTTTACACAGTAAAAGGAGAAACATTTGCTATCACTCAAACGATTGCTTTTTATTTTATTTATTTATTTATTTGCTTTTTTGGGTCACACCTGGTGATGCACAGGGGTTACACCTGACTCTGCACTTAGGAATTATCCCTGCTGGTGCTCAGGGGACCATATGAGATGCTGGGAATTGAACCCAGGTTGGCTGCATGCAAGGCAAATGCCCTACCCGCTGTGCTATCGCCCCAGCCCCAAATGATTGCTTTTTAATCATCAGTCTTAAAAGTCAAAAGATATTATCATTTGCTGTTCATTTAAAGGTAAAAGAAGGTCATAGAGATAGGGTAAGATTTAGGCATTTGCCTTGCCTGAGGCTAACCTTAGTTCTATCCCTGACATCATGTGGCCCCCAAACTCCACCAGGAGCAAACCCTGGAACACAAAACTTGGTTGAAATGTCTGTGATGGTTATTAAGAGTTTAGCTCATGTGGCTTAGAGCTTGTTTCCTATGGGCTTGCAACATTATAGACCTGAATTCCATTAGGAGTATCCACCAAATACCCTCCAAAATGAAAAAAATCTAAAAATAGAAGAGCATTATCCAGGGATGTAACATATTGGTAGTGAGCCTGCCTTGCATATGAAGCCCTGGATTTGATCTCTAGATCCTCATACGGTCCCCTGAATACTACCAGGAGGAATCCCTAAGCAGGAGGAAGCCCTGATCACTATCAGGTATGCCCAAAACCCAAAATTAATTTTAAACGTTTAAAAATAAGAGAGTATGCCAGGGATATAGTTTATTGTTATTTATGCCTGCATTGCAGGTGAGGCCTTGAAGTTGACCCCAATAATGCAAATAATAATAATGATAATAATAGTATAAAATTAAAGCAAGGTTAATGGAAGGTGGGAGCTGGGAGGTGCCATGGCAGGGATTGAACTCAGAGCCTGGCACATAAAAGGTAGGAGGAAAGGAAGGAAGGAAGGGAGGAAGGAAGGAAGGAAGGAAGGAAGGAAGGAAGGGGAAGAAGAGGAAGAGGAAGAAGAAGGAAAGAGAAAGAAAGAAAGAAAGAAAGAAAGAAAGAAAGAAAGAAAGAAAGAAAGAAGTGGGGAAGTAGTTATTAGGAGGGAACTGTGACACTGGTGGTGGGAAATGTACACTATTGAAGGGGGGTGTTGGAATAATGTATGACTGAAACCCAATCATGAACAACTTTCTTTGTAATTGTGTTTCTCACAGTGATCCAATTAAAGAAAATTCCATGCACACACACACACACACACACACACACACATAAAGGATGCTGAGTATCAGCAGGTTATGAAGAGAACACTCCATAAACAGAAGCAGGAAAAGTCAGCTGCTCAGTGTCTGCCAGAAAGCCTCCAGTTCCAGCTCCTCTTCTAATTCACATCTTCTCATTCAGTGACCACGTGCCTTTGCCACGATGTTGTCCTCCAGCGACTTTGTTTCGGCCTCTTGGGAGCTTGTGATACGAGTAGACAACTCCCACGGAGAGGAGCCAAGCCCTGTCTCACTGAGAGTGTCTGGAGACCTGCACGTGGGAGGAGTGATGCTCAAGTTAGTAGAAAAGATCAGTAAGTTACTGGCTCTTTGTGATTTCTCTAGATTTGGGGGGTCTGGGAGCTACCCATCAGTACTAGGGGAGCACCCCTGGCAGTGCTTGGGGTCTAACCAGAGCCTACCACATGACAAGTATGCATGCTTCTGAATCACCACCCCCCGCCCTTCTAGGCCAAATTTTCTCTCAATTTTGTTTTTGTTTGGGGATCACACCCAGCAACGCTCAGGGGTTACTCTTGGCTCTTCACTCAGGAATCACTCCTGCTGCTGCTCAGGAGACCATATGGGATATCAGGGATCAAACCCAGTTAGACCACATGCAGGCAAACACCTTAACCACTGTACTATGTCTCCAGCCCCTGGTTTTTCTCAATTTTAAACCTTTGCAACGGCTGGTCTAGGTCATATGATCAGCAGTTTTCTGATAAAATTTCCTTTGGTGGTGCCCTTCTTTGAGGAAGAAGAGAAATAGAGTCTCTGAAAGACTCAAAAACCTTAGAAAGTTTGACTCTTCCTTGGCTGACTGGAACTTTCCAGTTGATATAATGCCATATCCCCACAAGAACTAACCCATTGCACTGAACAGTAACTCTTGCCTCATTCTGACTAAGGTCCCCTTCTGACCTTGATTTCTTCCTGTACCCTCCCCCACTCCTTCCAATCCATTGGCCCTCTAATTTCATACCATTCCCCTATCCCTGTTTATGCTGTTTTCACCCCTAACCTTCTTGGAAGGTGAAAACATAGCCTGGCAGCCCACGGTGGGCCCTCTTTTCCCTGGGGTTGGCTACATGCAAGGTGTGCATCATTAGCCCTACACCCTGTCTCTGTCTCTCTGTCTCTGTCTCTGTCTC
>JAOXYA010105640.1:0-10759 GCA_028565675.1 Sorex palustris | reverse complement strand
CCCATTGCCTCTTTTGCAAACCACAACACCCAAAAAGAGAGAGAGAGAACAAAAGGGAATGCCCTGCCACAGAGGCAAGGTGGGATGGGGGTTGGGGGATGGGAGGGATACTGGGACCTGTGGTGGTGGAAAATGGGCACTGGTGGAGGGATGGATACTTGATCATTGTATAACTGACACCCAAACACAAAAATTTGTAAGTCTACAACTTTACCTCATGGTGTTTCGCTAATAAAAATTAAAAAATAAAAAAAATTAAACACTTATAATTTTTGACCCCCAGGTTGTGCAAGCAGAGAGGGGTTGAATTTGCTTTTCAGGGAATGTTTGAAGGCCCTGTCTCTACAAACCAGTGGGCCGTGCCGTGCTGCTGGGGCCCTGACAGGCTCTACTTCAGCTCACCTCGGGTCTGCCACAGAAGGCGCGGCCAAGCTCCAGATCTGCCCAGGGAAGAGCTTCCTCCCTGGGTGCTGGTACAGCCACTCTGCATGGGGCTGGAGTGCGCACCCTTCAGCGCACACCAACACACAGGGGCCCCTTGAGCCCAGTTCCATCACCTGTGGAGAAGCGAAAGGCTGACTAATCTCTGAACTCTGGGCCTAAGGCCTAACTCGGATCGTTCTCTGAAACTCCAGGACCTAAGGCCGAAGTCTGACCATTCTCTGCACTCCAGGGCCTAATGCCTGACAGTTGTCTGCACTTCTCAGGCCTAACGCCTAAGTCTGACTGTTCTCTGAAACTCCGGGGCCTAAGGCCAAAGTCTGTTTCCTGCACTCCAGAGCCTACCGCCTAACCATCCTCTGAAACTCCGGGCCTAATGCCTTCTGCCGATCACTCTCAGTGCATTGCTGATGCCCAACACGAGGGTTGGTTGGATTTCACAAAGCGCCTCCTTATGGGCTGCTTCGGTCTCATATGTACATGTGTGTTTTATGCTCATATACCGGCTATGCTCCATGCTTCTTACTGTATGTATATGTGCATGTATATGTGCATATGACATGTATGTATAACTAACACCTGTATTGGCTTTGCTCCTGATTTGCTTTTAGAAAGTGGTCAAGACATGGCCAGCCACCTGCTCCCCGTTAAGGGAGGCTGACCGCCACTGGTACAAGTGACCGGCCCAGCCCCTGTAAGGCCTGTCTCACTCACACCATCCAGCTGGCCAGCGCCAGCCACATCTACATCCACACAGGACAGCACCAGAGCCACAGGCTCGCACCGGGAGGTGGAGAAGAGAAAAATCTGGCCGAGACAAGCAGTAAGGCCTCCCCAGGCCGATACGGAGCCAGATCTCTGTGCTCTGGAAGATGCTGGCACTGAACCGCCCGACTCCACCCTTTCTGTCCTGCAAGGAGACTCTTCCTCGCTTCCTCGAATCCAAAACCACTAGCTGTTAATGTTATCAGTCCCCTGGGATGGGAGCTGAAATGCAGCTGGAGTCCAGCAAGCCCACTCCTCTGCAGGGTCAAGGGCAACGGCATCCTAAGTGGGCGCTCTGCCGCCTGTCCCGGGCAGACTGTTTCCAGAATCCAGGGCTCTGCAGCGAGGTTTGATGCGCAGGGACAGGTGTCGGGAGGTGCTGCCTGGATCATGACCTAGTTTGAAGAGAGAGTCCTCATTAAGCCCTTCCCATCAGAGGAACAGGGACCCTATCACTCACCTGCCATCCTTCTCGAACACACTGGGATGTCTCGAATACAGGTGTTCAGCTGGGGACACGGGATGACAAACACGGAGCCAACACACCTGCCGATGTTTGCAGTGTGGCCGCGTTCGAGCGGCCGCCTGCTGCAACAGCCACGGGCCGTTTTCTCTCTTAAATTCCAATGAAAACCGAGCCCCTTTGATCTGGTCGTCTTTGAACAGATGAGCCGCGTGACGTGTTGGAGCCTGGGCTGGCAGATTTCAGACGGGCGCCCAGTTTGAAGCCCCGGCTGAAAGGAGAGAAGACAGAGTTCCAGAAACTGCTTACGGTGGAATCAGCTCCACGGAACCCCCACTTTTCTGATCAAATGAGCCATCTGTTACTTTTATGGGACAGTCTTAATGGCTCCAGCCGCTTGGTTAGAATATGTTTCAGGGTAATTACCTGTCAGCTGTCCTTAGAAACACTGAAGCGCTTAAAAGTCACCTGTGCCTCGAAGCCGCTTGTGTGAATCCTCAACACAGGGCCAGGGAGGAGCTTCGAGGGGCTGGAGGTGGGCCAGCCGCCCACACACCCATCACAAGTACTTGATGCTATGCAAAGCTCTCGTTGGCCAGACCCTGCCCAGGTCTCTTGACAAGCTCTGGACCCAAAAGCCGATTAATCCTGAAGCTAATAAAGCTTAAACTTCAGTCTAAACTCCCATCTAATTGTTATGCATAATTTTATGTTATTTTAGTGGTGACCTAGACCCCATTAGTTTTATATTAAACTAATTAATTTTATTTACAAATTAGGTTACATAAATTAGTCTATATCAAACCAATTATGTAAGACTATCAGCTTGAAGCTGTACAAAAATCTGTGTTTGCCTGGGAAATTTCTATCTCTGACATGAAAATAAAACCAAATGGGAGGTTTTACTCTAAACCAGAAATCTCTGAGTCAGGGACAGCTGAGAAGTGTGATATATTTTCAAAGAATTAGGTCTCCGCAGGTAGACACTAAAGGAACACAGTATACAAGTCAATTAGAACTATTTGACCCAGAAATTCCACTCCTAGGCATCTATCCCAGCACAAAAACTCTGGCTTGGGAAAATATATACATACCTATGTTAATTGCATAGCTAACAACAATAGCCAAGAGCCAGAAACAACCCAAGTGTCCAACGACTGATGACTCAAGAAAGTTGTGCTATAAAAATTTCAAAAGAAAATCATTCCAGACCCTGAAGACAGAACTGAGGTTACGAGATGTGGGAGAATAGGACCAATGGGATCCATGGGCCATCGTAGGAAGATATGGGCACTTGGGTGGGGGTAACAGTGTCCTCCTAAAACATATAAATACTCATGCTCTTGCTAAACAGATAAACAAAGAAAATTTCTATATAATAAAGCATGAAAAAATACCCATGAATGAAATTTTCCCATCCATGATATTGAGAGACTGTCCCAGTTTCCTGTTGTCACTCTCAAATCTTTTGCTTGGCATTTGCGATGACACATAGCTAAGTAGATGAACATGATGTATTCACCAATATTATCAATTTTCTCCCTTCCAGCTTGTTTACCCAAATGGGGAGGGGTGTACTTTGCAATGACTCCCCAACTTTGGAATAGTGGTCCTATATAAGCTATGGTGCTCATTTAACTTAGTTCCCAAATAAGTACAGTTTTAGAATAAAAATCAGCATTATTAATAATCACACCAGAATATCACAGGCAAGCTGCAAGTTTCTGGAAACAGGAAGCAGTCACTCCATCTCTAACCAGTATTTATTATCACTGAACAGAAAATAACGAGAAAGCACAACACCTTACCATTCACTATCAGCGAGCAGTCTGCTCGAAATCAACCTTGTTCTGCTAAAGCTTGAAGAAAATATATTTGGCCAAATTTTATTTTATGAAAGCACTGCCATTTACAGTTATTCACAATTGGACATACAACGTTTCATCACCGATCCTGCCACCAGTGCCAACCTCCTCCACCAGCGTGCCCAGGTTTCCTCTCCTACCCCCACACACCCAGCTTCCATCTCAATGGGCACCTTTTTTTTTAAGATTTTTATTAGTGAAACACCATGAGGTACAGTTGAAGATTTACAAATTTTTGTGCTTGGGTTTCAGTTATACAATGTTCGAATACCCATCCCTCCACCAATGCCCATTCTCCACCACCACTGATCCAATGGGCACCTTTTTAAGTGTGGTTGTTAAGTTCTGATCTCGTGGTTTCTGTGTCACTGATGCTGCGGTTTGGGTATTTGGCTCTAACATTCCTTAACACCACCATCACCAGTGTACTTTGACCCTTGTCCCATCTGTCTCTCCCCTCCACCCCCACCCCACTTTACTCCACCATTGCCTTTCGTGAAGGAAATATTTTAGTTGAAACCTCCATTGAGTCCATTCTACTCTTCTAAGGATAGCGGGTTCCTCCTGTGGAGTCGTTCACTCTCCCATCCACCCAATACCTGAAGAGAGTCCGGGTAGTCACAATTGGAAAAACACAGCAGGAATCTAAAGGTTAAGGCCAAGAAAGCCACTGAATTCCCCACAGTCAAAAAGGAACCTCCTGGGGCTGGAGCCATAGCACAGCGGGGAGGGCGTTTGCCTTGCACGCGGTCAACCCGGCTTCGATTCCCAGCAGCCCATGTGGTCCCCTGAGCACCGCCAGGGGTAATTCCTGAGCGCAGAGCCAGGAGTAGCCCCTGTGCATCGCCAGGTGTGACCCAAGAAGCAAAAAAAAAAAAGGGCACCTCCAACTCCTCCAGGGTCCAACTTCTTCTTGGTCGTAGATACTGAGGAAGTGGAAGAGAGTACTGAGAAAGAACTAACTTCCAACAGGGCATAAATTGGAAATACACCATTAGCTGATCTCCTCAAGGAACCTGGACCATGTTGAATTATGTGAACACCACAATTATTTGTACAATAATGGAAATTTACAAGGATTTTATCAAATAATAATAATTTTTATAAAAGCTCCAAAATACATATTAGGCTTCAAAGACATTTATCAGTGCAATGTCATTCTACCCTCAAAGAACCATTCATGTATTGGGAGCTCTCACAACGCAAAAGGACACTGAACAACAAAGAAGTGAAGGGTGTTCCAGATCACGTACCTAGGAAGAGCCTGAAACCAGCCTGATAGGAAGGGATATACTGTGGGGACCACACCAGAGATGTCTCCTTTTCACACCTCTGCCACATGTGTCCCTACTGCACTGATTTCATTGTGTGTGTGGGGGAGGGGGTATTATTCTACTCACTACTGAGAGCTGGGGACTATTGCTTGCTTCTGCCACGACATCAAAGAGCCATTTCTCACGACTCCCATCTATGACTCCTTCCAGAAAGTTCCATTACTCTCTGTTTATGTAAACTTCTTTTATTCATTTGTATAATCAATTCAACACACTTTTATTTTTAGCACAAAATACACAGCACTGTCCTAGGCCCAGTGTAAACAGTAGTTTTTCTTGAGCAAAACAGACTGTCTGCCTTCAGAGAATTTAATTGCCCCAAAAAAGAGAGGGAAAAAAAACCTTGCTTATGTATTCATTTCCTCCTCTCTGAGAAGTGGGCCATTACCCAGTCGTTCACCCGAGAGCAGCAGCTGGCACGTGGCTTTGAGAGGTGCTGGGAAATTACCACCCAACTCTGTACAAATTATTTTTGCTCTATTATGTTGCTTTGGAGATGCGACGATGTTAGGAGAGAGAGGTAACCCTTTCAAGAATACTTCTGCAAGAATGAGACTGGTTGAGAAAACTGAGCTGCTGAGGGTACAGCTGCTCTTTGCATAGGCAAAGTCAACGTGGAGGAGGCCCTGGGCTGGGGGGAAATGCACCCCTGGAGGACCAGGGCCAGGGAGGAAGGGGACGCTCATGCCCACGCATGAGAAAACCAAGCATGGCGTGAGGGAGCTTCTTGCTTGTGGAGGGGTGGGGGAAGAGGAGTAGACACTCTCTTTCCAAGCAGTCACCAAGGTCCTGTCCCTAGGGTCACCTCTGGCTGCCAAAGCTCCACTGGGGAGTGATCTCTGAGCAGAGTCAGGCAGGGCCCTGAGCACAGCCCAGGGTGGCCCCAAGCAGGCAAAGCCAAAAGCTTTCTGGGCTCTGGGCCACGTGGAATGCAATAGGACGCACGTCTTCAGCTGAACTGTGACCGGCTTCCTTCCCTCCTGGACACCCCCTGCAGCAGGTGCCTGCCCAGCAGCAGGGCCCTGGGTGCTGGGAGAGCCTATACGGGAGGAGAGGGGAGAGAGGCACAAAGGGAAACGATGAACACTCTCCCAGAGCTGAGAGGCGCCAACACCACGACTCCCTGCACTCAGCCCACTTCCCCTGAGACTCTCCAGTGGCACACGTCTGAGAAGAAGCTAAGTGTGATGGAGCAAAAGCCCTGGGAATGCATGCTCCCTCCGGGTCTGGACGGTGCGAGGTCAGTGTGGCTGAGGACCAGGATGCAGGATGGGGGGAGATGTGACATCATGAAGGGAAGTCATGACAGCACTTTCGACAATGGAGGTGGCAGAGCTGAGGAGCCTGAAGCAGGACCCGCCCGCTCGAAGGCCTGTGCTGGACCGAGGGAGAATCAGACAGCAGCGGAGACGGTTCGTCTCGAGCGCTGGCGGGTGGGAGAGTGTGGACAGAGACTGCAGCGGGAGGAGGAGCAGGCTCCTCTGGAGGAGGGGGAGCACAGCTGACAGCAGGGCGCCGGGCTGAGCTCAGAAGCACGTTTAGGAGGAGCAGGACTTGGAGGAAATGCAAGAGTTCAGCTATTGGGGTGTAACATTCTGATGTCTAATCAGCATAGAAGTGCAGACGTCAAGCTGAAAATTGAACGGGCAAGTCTGGGCTCCGGGACTGAGATTAGGGCTCAGCGGGGAGGAGACGCTGTGGAAAAGTCTGAGATAGCACAAGGGGACAAAGAGAGAAAAGAGCTGAGTATGGGCCCCAGGGTCCCCATTTCCCCAGGATATTTATGTCTGGAACGTGAAGGACAGTCCAGCGGATGCATGAAGGGCAGTGAGTTATGACAATGAAGGGTGACACCAAGAAGGAATTTTCCCACAACGCTCCCTTGTGCTTCTAGTGCTTCCTTAAAGAATGGAGGAGTTGGGTCACTGTCTTCAGACAGATGCCTGCCCCCCGGGAGACACTGACGGGAGCAGATTCTCCTGGGCAGGAGATGGGGCCTCCCCAGGCAGCGACTGGGAGGACAGAGCTAGAAGGAACTGCAGACAAGAAGGATGGGGCATTATTCTGCAACAGGAGCAGCAGAAGTGATTTGGGGACTGGGGAGAATGTGGGAGGCTATTGGGTGACTCCAGCCAGTGCCCCAGCTCACTGAGCTGTCGGGGAGAAGGGTCTGGTGCCTCCATTCCCCTGTTCCACCCCGTTCGCCTTCCCACACTGCCTGCCCTGCTCCTGTTTTACTCATTTTTCCCTTCATGGTGCCCCAGGGAAGTCCTGGACACTGACTAGCTGCTCAACAGACTTCTTGAATATATGAACCTGAGCAATCTTGAAGAAAGTTCACGAAATGTGTTTAAATCATCCATTTAACCTGATCAATACTACTAGCCTCTATTCTTGTGCTTCCTTAAATCTTGTTCAAAACATATTTATATTTTTCCTTGCCATCTGGGAATTGCTTGTGAAATTTATGTCGTCGCAATTTGACAAATTGGGAAGGTGATTTTTAAAGATCCTCTTAGGCAATAAGTGATCCAGATCAACCAAGTCCACTAAACCATCTCTGTTAGCCAATGAGAACACCGACATCTAGTGGTTATTAATCTGATTTTTTTTGGTGACTTGATTTACTCCCTCAAAGGATAAAACATAGGATAATTTTTTCAGTGCTGTATTACTTCCCTATCACAGGTATTATAAGTCCAACTCGTTGGAATTGAGAGTACTTTTTTAAAAAAGATGATTTTCTGCAAATAAACACAAACCATTAATCTAGAATATGAACTGCCCAGGGTTCCTGATGGGACACGCAATAATTCTGTGGCTCCCAGGGGTTTTCTTTTTTTGTCAGTGTCTAGTTCCACAGGTTTTGAGGTTAATGCAGGAGGCATCACTTCCATCTCTACTTCTATACTTCTATACACCACACTCTCTCTCTATCTTCCTCTCTCTTTCTCTCTCTCCCTCTCCTCTTCTCTCTCTCTCTCTCTCTCTCTCTCTCTCTCTCTCATCTTCCCAAACTTTACACCTTCTAACATACTTTTCCTTGCCTTGAATACAGGTTTATTTTCTGTGTTCCCCCCATCCTTGAAAGTGAGTTCCATCATGGCAGAGACCTGTAGATGCTTTCTCTCCAAAGATGATTGGCTTATAATGGAAGCTTAATGAAATATGAGTGATTAAATGAGCAAATTTGAGAAATATTGCATGGAACAAAGTTAAACAAAATTATCTACGGCGGGAATCCTCATCACCATTAATAAAAGTTAATGTGTATTACAAATTCTAAAAAGAAGCATATAGAATTTCTCAAATACCTTCCTTCCACCTACCTCTGCTTACTGTAGGAACCATGTTCTACTGAACAGGTCAGATCATTACCCTAAAACACAAGACTCAGGCCTGTTAAGTTCAGTGGCTTCTTCCATATCCTGTGGCCCTCAAATTTCAAATCAGCACACCATATAATACTGAGACTGTGCTAAGTTGAAAAGAAGACATGAAGAACCAGTCGTTCCCAGATGATAAATCAAATGACTCAGAGAGGATGTGACGTGTATTGGAGTGAATATTCACATCTTGCTATCCTTAAATCATGCTCTGCTCAACCCCCTCTCCTCTGATCTCGATTGAGGATTATCCAAATGGAATCTTGACCCCTCTCCTCTCTGGAAAGAAAGATGGCGGCCGCATGGGAGCCTTGAGGAGAGCAGGTATGAGCCCGGGGGGTGTGGGGGCGACGAAAACCTCATGGGAAGGGGAGCATTCTGGCCCATTCCTCACGCCCTACTGAGGTCACCAGTTGCCCCCCACAAGCGGCTTTCCGGCACGGCCACAGCCCCAGAAGCACAAGGACTTAATGCAGAAACCAGCAGCTTGGAGCAGAAAAGCGAAAGGACTATGCGTTAATCCACGTCATCTTGCCTGCCCAGAGGGGAAAGGGTATTGCTTCCTTCCACCCTCTCCTCTCTGGAAAGAAAGATGGTGGCCGCATGGGAGCCTTGTGGACAGCAGGTATGAGCCGGAGGTGTGGTGGCAATGAAAACCTCATGGGAAGGGAGACATTCCGGCCCGTCCTTTACGCCCTACCGAGGTCACCAGTTGCCCCCCACAAGCGGCTCTCCGGCACAGCCACGAATCCAGAGCACAGAAACCAATCTCTTAATTATCTGACTTTTAGTAGAAATCCTTCCAGGGTTAATAAGTAAAATAGCAGAAATCCAAAACCCCGCGGCCATGATACCATTTAATTCTTGAACCCAGCTGTAGAAAGCAAATCATTTCACAACGCTTTTTTAGCATGTCTGATTGGGGGGCGGAGGGACTCTAAATAATAATGGTGCATCTTTTATTGAAACAATTAATCTAGTCAAAGTAGATAGAGCGTTAACTAGAATTCATCTGCCTCACAGGTATTGGGAGGGGTGGGAGGTGGGGTTTTATTGGGGTTCTTTGTGGTAAAAAAATAAGTACTGGTAAAGGGAAATTTGTTTGATATTTGCATGACTGAGACCTAAACCTGAAAGCTTTGTAACTTTTCCCACAGTGATTCAATAACGAGCAAATTTAAAATAAAAAAAAAAAAAGTTTCCGGGCTGGAGCAATAGCACAGTAGGTAGGGCATTTGCCTTGCACGTGGCCGACCCGGGTTAAATTCCCAGCATCTCATATGGTCCCCTGAGCACCTCTAGGGGTAATTCCTGAGCGCAGAGCCAGGAGTAGCCCCTGTGCATCTCCGGGTGTGACCCAAAAAGCAAAAAAAAAAAAAAAAGAAGTTTCATTTTATTCTGAGAGGAGAAGAGAGAAATACAAAGTGGAGTCCTAAAATAAAAGCGTTCAGATTACTGTATTTTTAAATATGTTAAAGTAATGGAATTTTTGAGAATCAAAATAGCCCATACTGTTAAAGATGAAAGATTTCTTAACTCATATAGTATCTTTTCAATGACAGACTGACAAGTAAAAAATAGGAGTCAAACTAAAAACAAATATTTGCTGCTACTTTACTATAGACCTTCATTCCTTGGCTGAAATGTAGCAATAAATCTTTGCTTTTCCTAAGGAAGTCTCACCCATTTCAACACACTTTCTACACTCATCCAAGTGTTCACTCCCTGAGTTCACAGAGATAGATATTTCACATAGTGCTCTCCGGAACAATGACTTAACTTTCTCATTGTTTCTAGAGTCTGACTGGCCGTGATTTATAGCTTGGTTCCTGGATATTAAGATGCAAAAGTGATTGTGCATGCTTCCCTTGGGAGAAGACCTTGTACTTTACTAGCACCTCAAAGTGTCTTCCCCATGCCCCAAAAGAATACAAAGCAAACACAGAAGCAGCTGAACACAAAGACACCGGAAATACACAGTTGAGATCCAAATGATCTAGGAAATATACAAAGTCTTTTGTCAGCTGGTCTCTATAAACCTCTTTCATTTTTCTTGCTTCAAATCATATCAGGCCCATTCTCAAGTCGTACTTAATTTTGCACCATATCTTATTTTCCTTTTCTGCCTTTAAACTTTCAATTCATTGTTTCTGATTTATTTTTTCTCAATTGTGTTACAGCAAACTCTACCTTTTTTTTCAATTAATCACCATGAGATACAGTTGCAAAACTTACTGATTGAGTTTCAGCCACTACAATGATCAAACACCCATTCCTCCATCAGTGTATATTTTCCACCACCAATGTCGCCAGTATCTCTCTTGCCACCCCCACCCCACCCCACCCTATCCCATGCCTTTATGGCAGGAACTTTAGGTCTACTTTCAGCTCTTTTTATTATTTATTTATTTATTTATTTTATTTTTTCAATTTTTATTAGTGAGACACCATGAGGTACAGTTGTAGACTTACAAATTTTTGTGCTTGGGTTTCAATTATACAATG
>JAOXYA010105632.1:0-10759 GCA_028565675.1 Sorex palustris | reverse complement strand
TGTAGAAGTTTCCTTCTCCTTTCCCTTTTTTGTCCTACTTTTCTGGAATCCATGATAGAAAATTTATGTATTTCTATCCCCCCCTTTTCCACTCTCCCCCTGCCTCCATGGCAGACATGATTCTCCATAATCTCTCTCTACTTTGGGGCATTATTGTTTGCAATACAGACACTGAGAGATTATCATATTTGGTCCTTTATCCACTTTCTGCACACATCTTCCAACCCGACCGATTCCTCCAGCCATCTTTTTCTTAGCAATCCTCTCTCTATTCCAGTTGCCTTCTCCCCTTTGTTCATGAGGCAAGTTCCCAGCTATGGAGCAATCTATCTGTCCCGTGTATCTACTATCCTTAGGTGTCAGCCTCATGTTAGGTTGTTTTATACTCCACAAATGAGTGCAGTCCTTCTATGTCTGACCCTCTCTTTCTGACTCATTTCACTTATCATGATATTCTCCATGTCTATCCATTTATAAGCAAACTTCACACAACTTCATCTCTCCTGACAGCTGCATAGTATTCCATTGTGTAGATGTACTGAACAGCTACATCTGTCTTAAGGCGCCTTGCTGGCCCCGGGCTCTTTAGTTGGGGTGGCCCAGGAATAAGGCTTATGGGGGGGCTCATGACGAAGGAAGAGCTCGAGTCCTCTGACTCCCCAGAGAACAGGGAGGAAGAGCCGATGCAGGCTCAGAAGCCATCAGATTTGGGTTTCAATCCTAGACTGTGAAGATCTGAATTTGTGTGTCAAATACAGCTGCAGAGAACTGAGGCCAGAGCAGAGAAACCTTTGGGCATGACTATCATTCACTTTACACTAGTTTTTTTTAAAGCAAACAAACACAAACCAATGCCCACTTGAGGCAGTTATGGATATTCAGGGGGTTCTCTCTTATTTTTATTTTTAAATTGTCTATACTCTCAGTGGTACTGGGGAGCATCTGTGGCCATTCTCTGGGACACTGGCCTGTGGGCTCAGTCTTAGGCCTAAGGGGCAGAACTGAGTGGGGGTTACCATTACCACAGCCAGCAGTGCTAAATGGGGGTACCATTACCATGGCCAGTAGTGCTGTGTGGGGCAGGTGGGGATGGAGGTCACACCCTGGGGACATCTTACCACTTGGGCTATCTCCCCAGCCTCTGGAGCCTCTTATTAAAGTGTTTTCAGTTGTGTACTATATATTATTGCGATCTTTGAAGTGATTAAAAGAGTTAACATGAAGCTACTTTAGGGGGCACAACTCAAATACAAACAAGTCCATGTATCTCTTTTTCGGGACAGAGGGAGTTGCGTGTGCTCACAGCGTGTGGTCTAATGTTATCCTGTCAAACTCATGCCATTTTTGACTTAATGTGCTGTGATCCAGGCTGTGATCCTACCTATCATAGCTGCCGTTATAGTGCCTGATTTTTAAGAGAATAGTTGTATTGAGATATAATTCATGTATCATAATTCTCCCTTTTGGAGGGAGGTTTGGGTCATGCCTAGCTATGCTTAGGGATCACTCCTGTTTCTGTGCTCAGGGGACCAAATATGGTGCTGGAATTTGAACCAGAGTTAGATAAGGCAATGGAAGGACTTTAATTCTGGTACTATCTCTCTGGTCTCTAACTCTCCCTTTTTAAAAAAAGGGATACCTCTTTTTTTGTAAAGTTGTTCATGATGATTTATTGCATTTAATATTCAAACACCAATCCCACCACCACTGCACCTTCCAACCATCATCATTTCCAATTATCCCAACCACCACTCAAGCCTGCTCCAATAGTATACCCTAAATAATTTATTTTATATTACTTGTTATGAATAATTTCCTAAAAATGACCAGAAACGGTTGCCTTAGAAGAAAGAGAGTGAAGATTGTTCTATCTCATTCTGGAGCCATTAAGCCCTTGTACAAGGGATTGCTAACATGTTGTTATAGGTTAAGCCTCATATGTTAATATTTCCTTAATCAAGATTGGTTACGTTCTACTTTACATCCCATCTAATGTGGTGTGCTACTTTTAGTATACCAGTGGTGGAGAGTTTGAGATGTTGTGTGGCTGTGAATAACTCTCCCTTTTTAAGAATACCACTTGGAATCATTAGGGTAGTCCCAGGGTTGTACATCTATGATCACAATATAATTTTAGGATGCTTTCATCTTTCATGAAGACAAGCCAACCCTCCCTCCTGTCCCAGCAGCCAATGGTCTACCCTTTGATCTGCAGCCACACACACTGTGGCCATTTTGCATGGATGCAATCAGACACTAGTGATCCTTTGTGACTGGCTTCTTCTGTCTGGTCTCTAGCCTATATGTTCAAGGCTCACCCAAAGTGCAGCATGGATGAGCTTATGATGCTTCATCCCCTTGTCTTGCTCACTAATATTCCACTGTCTGGATGGCACCTGGCCTTTAAACGCGCCTTGGGATGGTGTGATTGTGTGCTCCCACTGACTCCAAACCCTACCAAAAATCAATGTCTTTGCACGTTCCCATGTCAGGATAGTGCTCAGGCTATTCCTTGGATCAGACACCATCCCACTTTTTAAAAAAATATTAAATTTTATTTTTTAAAAAATTTTATTAATTTTATTGAATCACCGTGAGATAGTTACAAACACCCATCCCTCCATCAGCACACATTCTCCAGCACCAATATCCCCAGTATACCTCCCCTTTCCCACCCTTTTCCTGCCTCCATGGCAGACAATATTCCCCATACACTCTCTCTACTTTTGGGCATTATGGTTTGCACCATCCCACTTTTCAGCTGGTATCTCACACCTTTCCAACACCCAGGAGGGAGGGTTCTCACTGGCACAATCACCTACCTTGCAGGTACTTGCAT
The DNA here is from genome assembly GCA_028565675.1 of Sorex palustris. Lineage (NCBI taxonomy): Eukaryota > Metazoa > Chordata > Mammalia > Eulipotyphla > Soricidae > Sorex > Sorex palustris. The sequence continues at coordinate 7,920 of JAOXYA010105632.1, read as the reverse complement.
CCTCAGATGGCCAGAACTCTCTGCCCTGTCCCTAGGACGTCTTTAGCCCTGGCAAGCAGACGGCTTGAGCCAGTCTATTAATGCACTTGACCCAACGATTGCAGCAACCTAAGTTCCTGCTTCCGGCCTGCTTCTCCCGACTTTGCTGTCTTGCACAAGGCGATAAAGAGAAGGGTAGGAGGGAAGAGTGCGTAGGGGTCACAGCAGGATCAAGAACTACTTGGGTCCTGGGCCCTTCTAAGCAGATCAAAAGGAAGATGGCCTCTGATCTTCCCTCCTTGAATTTTTCCCTTAAGATAAGAACCATCATTTCCCAACATGCGGAGACCACAAGACTCGCTTCAAAACCATTCGAGGTGCGTATCTTAGAATGCGATCACATGATCTTCGCCACGAGGAGTGATTAGAGTGAGATCAGCAAAGCTGACGCCATCACCCTTCCCAGTTTATTTGCTCCATGTCTAGGTGGGCCAGGAGAGCATTCCTGCGTCACTGTCCAGCACACACAGGGCACACAGAGGTCACAGAGAGGCCGAGGCTAGGCTTGTTGAATGAGCATAAAAACAGGGAGGCAGAGCTGAGGAAAAATTAGGAGCTGCCGTTGCAGGCATCTCTCCTCTCTGTGGGGCCTGCTGGAACTCGGTGCCTCTGTCCTTAGCCTTAGCCCTCTGTTGGGGCACCTACCCTCCCTCTCACCCGCCTTTCCCTCCCTGGGTTGCTGGGCTTCCACCAGCGTTGCCTCCGTTGAGTAGGACAGAGACTTGGCTTCTCTGTGCCTCTGTTTCTGCCCCTCGAAGGGAGCCCTCACCCACACGTCCCACACAGGGAACCCTGTGGTGAAGCGGTCAGCACAAGAGCATAGCGAGCCCGTCCGCATGCCGTGGGCATTTCACGCTGACCCTGTCCTTCTCGCTAGCACCGCTCGCTCTTGCCCCTGGCGCCCACAGCGTTCCCAGGCAGAAAGCAATCTGGCTTCCAGACTAGCGGCTGGTGGGGGGTTAATGGACTCCCCAGGGCTCGAAATCTGCTGCAGATGGACACCGTGAGGTGTGGACTTAGCCCTCAGGAGAAGAGAGGAGGAGGGCCAGTCTAGCTCTGTGCACAGAGCAGGGGCCCTCCCCTGTCCCAAACGGTCACCTCGGACACTTTGCTCATCTCACTGGGACCCAGAGCTCATTACACAAAGTAGGGCAATGAGTTGTGAGAGGCCTGCGTGGGCCAAGGCTCCTGTTACTCTCCTCTCTCTGCTTGAGTCATTATTATTATTTGTTTTTTTTTTCTTTTGGGCCACACCTGGTGGTGCTCAGGGCTTACTCCTGACTCCGCATTCACAGATCACCCCTAATGGTGCTCAGGGAACCCCATAAGATAACAGGGATTGAACTTGGGTTGGCCACATGCAAGGCAAGTGCCCTGGTCACTGTTCTATCTCTTTGGCCCTGTTATTATTATTTGTTTTTTGTTTCTTTTTTGGGGGAGGTCATACCCAGTGATGCTCAGGGGTTACTCCCAGCTCTGCACTCAGGAATTACTCCTCACTATGTGCTTGGAGGAGCATATGGGATGCTGGGGATTCAAACCAGATTGACAGCATGCAAGGCAAATGTCCTACCTGCTTTCCTATCATTCCGGCTCCATATTATCATGATCACAATCACAATCATACTGTTGTTCGTCCATTGCCTCGAGCAGGTACCAGTAATGTCTCCTTCATCCTAGCCCTGAGATTTTAAAACGTGCCATATTCAAGGCTCTTTTAGGGTTAGGAGAATGAGACCCACCATTATAGTTGCTTTTATAGGAACCCCACCCAGTAGTGCTGGTGGAACCCACCAGACTTGTGCACCACCATGAGAGCTCAGCCCCCCTTTGTATTGGTGACACCCCTAACTCCCCACTTGGTCAACAGGAGCCATAGAATAGAGCCGATGCCCACCCAAGCATCTGGAATAAAACTGGACCCCCAAGTCTTTGGCAGGAGTGTGAGGGCCCCATTCCAGATCAGAATTATTTCTCCACATACCTCATCTTCTCCTTGTCTCTACAGCTCACCCAACAGGCTCCCCTGTTCCCCAGAAGCAGTCTCTCGCCTCCAGGGGCCTCTTGGACTGAATGCTCCAGAGAAGGGTCAGAGGAGAAAATGCCTGTTGAATTTTCTACCAGAAAATTCAGGTCCAGAGGGACAGCAGGTTGCTGGCGGCTGGATGGAGGTACACCCCCGTCCCCTCCCCTCTGCCTCTGTTCCTGGGGGTTCCCACAGACTCTGGAGCAGAGCTGCCCCGCGAGCATCTCCTGAGGAGATGGAAGGTAGGAGGGATGAGGTCATGAGGTCAGGGAGGGATAGTGGACACACATCCAGCCCTCAAGAAGTAAGACCAAGCTTAGGCAGGTGGAAATGCCGCTCCCTGTTGGTGGGACCCCCTCCCCTCCAGATGGTGTATCCTGGGTCTCAGAGACTGATCACCAGTTGGCTGGAAGCCACGCCATCAGCCCAGGTCCAGAAGACATGGTCAGGCTGAGAGGGCATGTTGTGTGTGTGTGTGTGTGTGTGTGTGTAAGGCAGGGGGCGGTGGGGAGGCTGGTCTCCGCCTCCCTCTTACTTCCATGCCCCTCCCCCCCCGGAATGCAGCACCCATGGTCCTCCGAGGCTGGGTGCCACGCAGGATGGGGTCCTCATCCCAGTGACAGGCTGAGGCCTGGGCTTGCCCGAGTTCCTCAGGCAACGCGTGGAAGCAGCTAATGCCAGGCCACCAGGCCCAGCTGAGGTCCCTGCTGACCTGTGATACGGCCACTGGGAATGCTGAGGTTCCCAGGGAATGTGGCCAACAGGGATGAGAGGCAGTCAGGCCCTTGCCCCAGCAAGGAGGTGCAGGGGACCTCCAGGAGAGGGTTTGAAATTCCTGGAACCCGCCTGGACAGGCAGAATTCAGGGGGCCTGTGGGCTCCAGGGCCAGCTCTTGGCTCAGGACAAGCTGGGAAATTTCCAGCGCCACTCCCAGAGGGGAAAACTACCAGATCTGAGGGAAACATCCAGGCGGATGGACCCCTTCCAGGGAGGGTCATCTGTGGATGACAGAGGCCAAAGTTCATCCACGTGTGGTATATGGCAGGAGGGGACAACTCCCTGACCTCTCTGAGGCATCCTGTCCCCTAGCTAGGACCCTCCCAAAGTCACCACAGAGGAAAGCAGACAGGACACCTCCCCTGGCCATCCGGGACAGAGCAACACTTGAAGATCCGCTGCCTCTCCAAGCCAGGCCTCGACTCCATCCAGACGGCAGCTAGGCCACGCAGGAGAGCCCAGAAGAGCTCTTGACTGGGGGCGAGATAGGCTGGGACAGGGTGACAGTTGCCCTGGGCTCAGCCCAGGCAGCAGCAGTTCACTGAGGGGCAGAGGTCATGCAGGCAGAAGTGACCCCAAGGAGAGGGTGCATGGGTCCAAGGCCCCTGGAGGAAGGGCAGATATCGGGGCAGCCCCAGGAGTTGTGAGACCAATGGGGGTGATGTGGCAGCGTGCAGCGTGGAAGGGGTTCACTCCTTCCAGGAGGATCTCAAGCCTGGTTCTCTCCTGCTCTCTGCAGACAAAGGGGCACGTGCGTCACTTCTCAGTCCGTGTGTGTGTGTGTGTGTGTGTGTGTGTGTGTGAACACCCTGGGTTTCCTCAATGTCCAAATGAACACTATCACTGGTCATCCCACTGCGGAGATTTAAAGGTCTCCAGAGCCTCAGGAAGGACCAGCCGGCCTCCTTGCTCAGAAACACACACAGGGCAACCTCAGCCAAAGGGCAGCAAATCTTGAATTTGCTTGGAAGATACCGTGAGGGCCTGGGGAGAGAGTATGGAGGTTTCCTTGCATGGGGCTAGCCCTGGTTGGATTCCCGGCACCACCTGGTTCTTTGAAGCACTGCTGGGAGCAGCCCCGAGTTCAGAGCTAGGAGAGCACCAAGAACACTGCAGGGTGGGGCCCATCCCCCCACACTCCCCCCCTGTGAGGCTGTATGGATGTGTGGGGGGGGGAGTCGAGACGAGGAGAATGGTCTGATGGTGTGTGTGTGGGGGGGTAGTGATGGGTGCCTTGACGAGATCCACCACAGTTCACTCTCTTGGCATCAGTGTCAACATGCTCATAAGGAAACGGTTTCTTTTTCAAGAGCAGGGGTGCGGACCACCGCCCATCACCCCCTGCCCCTGTGACTGCTGGTGCTAAGTGGTTCCAGGGAGCCCTGCAGGATTGTCCCCGTGAGAGAGAAGATGGAAGAGCAGTCATCCAGTTCCTCCCTCCCTCCCTCTGGGAAAGGAGACTGGGATTGGGTCTGGATGGGTCAGGTGTATGCATCCCCCATCCAACCCGGCCCCCTCCATCCTGTCTCCACTGTCCCTGGACTGTGCTGTCAGTCAGAGACCTGAGCTAAGAGGCTGGACCCCGGGTGCAGAGAGAGAGAGAGGAGCAAGCTGGCCTCTAGCTCCGACTCCCCGGCGCTGCCGTGGCTCCTTCTCCCAAGAGGCCATTGCTTCCTTTCTTCCTCCTTTATTTATTTATTTTTTTGGAAGGGGGGTGGGGAGCACACCACACCAGGAGGTGCTCAGGGTTTTCCCCTGGCTATGCACTCAGGGATTAGTTCTGGTGGGCTCAAGGGACCATTGTCTAGCATGCCAGGGATCAAACTGGGTCGGCTGCGTGCAAGGCAAGCTCCCTAACCACTGGACTATCTCTCTGGCCCCCACCACAGACCATCACTTCTTGCAGGAGGTCAGCAGGCCTTCCTGTCTCTCTGGCCAGGGGAGGTGCTGCCTCTCATGCCTGGAGCTAGTGCAATGCCAGGCAGGAGTCAGCACGGTGGGGAAGGAGGACTGCAGAGTCGGGGGCTGTCCCTGATGGGTAAATCCGAGAGGGAGCAATGGAGAGATCAGGCCCACCCCAGCGATAAATCCCCGGGGGTCAGACGGCGCAGCTGTGAAGGAGAAGCAGGCAGGTGCCCCAGCTGGGCGAGAGGGTACGGCTCTCCTCTGAGGAAAGGGCAACTTCCTCCGGCAGGTGCCGGGCATGGCAGCTCCTGAACCGAAGGGGCTGGGGAGCAATGAGCCAGGCATGGGGTTGGTCAGGGCATCTGAGCACCCTCAAAGCTCCAGTCCGTGTCTCTCTCGGCTCTTTGCGGAGGCGCTTCGTCCATCTCAGATGGATGGCATCTCCCGATCTTCTGGAAAAAGCTTCTAGAGGCAAATGAGCCAGGGCAGTGTTCATTCTGCCCTCTACCCTTCACCAGGGAAACGCGCGGCATGCCAGAGGCCTTGGGAGGAATGTTCAGGGGCTGACAGCACATACTGCATGCTACAAAGCCCCCTTAACCCCCACCCCAGACAGGACCAGCTCAGCCCCCTGTGCCAGCACCACAAGGCTCCCAGCCTAAGTCTTGGCAGCAAAGGCACCCAACCCAGAGATACAGAAATCTCCCAAGGGGCCCCCACCCTGAGTTCTCCCACCAAAGCCGCTAAGTAATGGAGGATTGGGCTGGTGGGGGGCCCTTGTCTCTCCTGCCCAGGATATGGAGCACGCCAAGGCCACTATATTTTCATTTATTATTGGTGTAAATGAGTCTAAGCCAGGCTTTCCCAAAATGGGCAATCACCACCCCGCAGAGCGCTAGAAAAAAATCAGGGAACAATTATTGCATCTGCTACCATTGTCTTGCATGCACCTGATCCGGGTTTGATTCTTGGCACCCCATAGGGTCCCCTGAGTCCCTCCATAAATGATTCCAAGGAGGCAGGAACTTTCTGTCTCGAGCACTATCAGATGTGGTCCCCGAACACCCCCTCCCGCCAAAAAAAGAAAGGTAGATTTCCAGGGGGTGCTGAGTAATTATTTCTCTGGTAAGTGGGTGGTAGGTCATATAAGTTTGGGAACCTCTGGGACTCAGCTGAGTTAGGGAGGAAACAGGGACCCCTGCAAGCAGCTCTCTCCCTGTCTCTATAGGGTTAGACCTGTAGGGTTAGAGCCTGGAGTTCAGTCTTGTTCCCACTGAGTTCTTGTGAGAAATGCAGAACCTCCAACCCAGACCTCCTGCTCAGAGTTTGCAAGTCCAAGATACGCAGGCAGTTGGTTTGATTGCTATGACCCCACGTTGTACCTAAGGCTCATAGAGTTCTACTCCTGTTCTTTTTGGTTTTTCTGTTGGGTTGGTTTTGTTTTGTTTGGGGGCCACATCCACCAGGGCTGACTCCTTGTGCTCAGGAATCACTTATGGTGGGGATCAAGGGACCCTCCTGAAGGGTGCTAGCAATCAAACTTAGATCAGGTGCATGCCAGGCAAGTGCTCTACTGGCCTGCTGCGCTGGGTCTTTGATCCCTACTCTACCCGGCCCTTGCATGCCTGAGATTGAACCCAGAGTCTCAGGCAGGAAAGGAGAGTGCTCCAGCATGGAGCCGCCTCCTGGCCTCTGAGATATCTGGGTTTGAATTGGGAATCAGTAGGATAGGAAAGCATGGGCTGGCATGCATGCTCTTCACGAGACGCCCTGGGTTTGATCAAAGGCACTGCATGGTCCTCTGAGCACAGGCACCTAAGCACTACCAGGCGCTTCTCTGGAAAGCTGAGCTGGGAGTAGCCCCTGACACCCCCAGGTGTGGCCTCCAAACCAACCAACTAAACAAACAAGCAAAGCAGGTGAGAGTGGCGGTCAGCTCAACAATGAGAAGGCCCCGGGAGGGAAAGGTCTCAGGGCTGTGTGAGGATGATGTGGAGATGCCCATGGCCAGATTGTCTCGAGTGTCCCCGGGGAACCCATGTGAAGTGGGTTTGGCAGTTACAGACTCCAGCAGCACCCAACATGGTCTGCACTCATGGGAGCAGGTTGGCTTCCTGGTCCCACTAATGGGACCTGTGGCCACATCCTTTCCACTGCGGCTCCCAGGTCTGCCCAAAAGGTGGCGTCTGTGTCTCCCCCTGGATCTGGCTGGCACTGGGGTGTTCCCTGGCTAAGTCAGTGAGGCAGAAGTGACCTTGGGTGCTGAACCTAGGGCCCATGGGCACAGCAGCCAGGCATTCTGCCTGCTGGGCCCCTGGTGTGAATCCCAGGGGTCCTGCTGACCCAGACGGATGAGACAGATGAGGCAGACAGAGCTGATGGGGCAGACAGTTCCCAGGTAAGCCTGGGTCCTGGTCTCCTTGGTTTTCTACTTTTCTTGGAACGAGGCACTCATTTACACAAAAGCAAAAATGATGCCAACACTCTCAAAGGGGATCAGTGACTTTGCTAAGAGACCGGAATTCTCAGAGGAAAAAGGCTCAGCCGAGGGTAGGCTGGGAAGCCTGGGCTTTGTGTGGGTCTGAGATTCACTCACAGCCGTGTGTGTGTGTGTGTGTGTGTGTGTGTGTGTGTGTGTGTACTTGGCCAGTGCTGATGGGATGATCGGAAGAGGCACATGTCCAGGCTTCATTTGCTGCATCCTCACGAGGGCAGTAGGGGCCAAATCTCCCCCCATAAGCCATACACTCCGCCTGGTTTCCACATATGCTAATATTCTACTCTCGAGAGAACGATACAGGAGTTTGGGGCGGGGGGGGGGGTGGGATTACAGAGAGGCTGATAGCACCGATAAGGAGGGGGTAGAACCCAGGTCTCAGGCCCACAACGCAAGGGCTCTACTGAGTTCCCTCTTAGGATGGGACAGTAGGCTGAGAGGCTAAGAGATGCCCCCAAGTTTACCCAGCTAAGCTGGGAAGCAAACATCCTGAGTCAAGACTCATCCAAAAAGACTTGCTATTCCGGGCTCATCCTTCACGCCCTACCGAGATCACGAGTTGCCCCCCACGAGCGGCTCTCCAGCACGGCCATGGCTCTAGAGCCACAGAAACCAATCTCATAATTATCTGACTCTCGGCAGAAATACTTCCAGGCTTAATAAGTAAAATATCAGA
>JAOXYA010105622.1:0-10760 GCA_028565675.1 Sorex palustris | reverse complement strand
TCCCAGTCTCAGGCAACTGTTGTGCTTTTTATGGAATAGATTGTTAATCTTGCTTTATTCACAATTTCCTGTAAACAGTATGCATACTTTAGGGATTGACTTTTTCACTCAGTGTAAACTTTTAAATATTTACCAGTATTGTTGAACAGTTCAATAACTTGTTCTTTAATGTCTTTTTAATTTAATGATTATTTTTGGTACTGGGGTTTGAACTCAGAACTTCATACATGTAGGTTGTACTTTACGTAACACTGAGTCACATCACTGGCCTCCTTTTAATCTTTTCCTTTGCCTTTTGTTTTTGAGCCAAACACAGCAGTGCTCAGGGCTTATTTTTGGCTCTGTACTCAGGGATCATGCTTGCTGGTGCTCCTGACCATCTGGGGTGCCTGAAATGAGTTCAGCTGCATGCAAGACAGTGCCCTGCCCACTATATAACTCTTCTGACCCCCTTTTTTTCCTCTTCTTTTTAATTTTATTTTGTGTGTGTGTGTGTGTGTGTGTGTGTGTTTTGGGGCCACAGCTGGTGGTGCTCAGAGATTACTCTTGGTTCTGTTCTCAGGGATCACTCCTGGCAATGTTCAGGTACCATTTGCAGTGCTGGAGATCAAACGTGGGTCCATTGCATACATGGGACTCATTGTGGGGTTTTTTTTTTGGCTTTTTTTGGGTTATACCTGGCGGTGCTCAGGGATTACTCTTGGCTATGCACTCAGGAATTACTCCTGGCTCTGTGCTCAGGGGTAATATGAAGTGCCAGGGATCAAACTCAGGTCAGCTGTGTGCAAGGCAAACACTCTACCCTCTGTATTATTGCTCTAGCTATTTAACTGCTGTTAGTAAATGTAATTGTTTCTTTAATTTCATTTCCAGTGGGTCATGTCTAGTTTGTAGAAATATAATTTATATTACTTACATTCTATAACTTTGCTAAATTTACTTATCTGTTCTAGTAATTTATTTGTTACTCCTTATAGTTTTCTATTTATAATCATGCTATTTGCAAGTAAATACAACTTCACTTCTTTCCAATCTTGTCTTTTATTTCTTTGTCTTACCTTAGTGCATTAGCCAGGATTTGTAGTACACATTGAACAGGTATGTGAGAGCAAATACACTGTATTTTTCCCAGTGTTTAGGATTGGGGGAAATGCCTTAATTTTAATAATAATAACAATTATTGTTATAGGCTCTTTTAATCTGAAAATGTTCCTTATTTTGGCATTTTTGGGGGTCACACCCAGTGATGCTTATGGGTTAATTCCTGTCTCAGCACACAGTAATCACTCCTGGTAGTACTCAGGACCATATGGAATGCTGGGAATTGAACCTGGGTCAGCTGTGTGCAAGGCAAATGGCCTACCCACTATAAGCAGATATTTGAGTGAAAACCACTGTATGCTATTTGTCTGGCCCCAAGAACATGCCATTCTATTTTATTTGCTGAGAGTTCAAAAAGTTTTATTTATTATTTAAATTAATTTTGACGCTGTGATTTATAGTTGTGATAATAGCATAGTATCATGCATACAACATTCTTACAACATATCCTCCAGCAGATTATCAGCTTCCCTCACCCATTGTCCCACTGTCCTCCTTCCCTCTCTTGGTCCTCCCCCACGACCCATTACAGTGATTTGATTCCTACTAATGGCCAGTTCTGTTTCTGTTGCCTTTGGATGTTTATTGTTTCCTTATATGTTTCTTTTTATACCACATATGAGGGAGATCATTCTGTATTTGGCTCTTCCTTATAACTAACTTCCCTCAGTGTGATACTCTCACAGATCCAGCCACAGGGAAGTAAATTTCATGACGAAATCTTTTCTTTTTTGCTGAGAGTTTAATAAAAATGGTGATAGAATTTTGACAAATGCCTTTTCTGTGTTTAATGAAATTATATGACTCTTTGCCTCACAGAGTTTACATTCAAATGGGCAAAATAAAAATTAACGAATAAATTTTTATTCATTCACCAGAGAAAAGTGCTACAGAGAAAAGTGGGGGAAGGCAACCATCTCCTACAAGTAGCAAGTCTTTCAAATAAGCAGATATTTGGGTGAAAACCTAAAGTTGTGCAACAGATTACGTGAGAATATCTGGGAAACAGTATTTGGAAAACAGTGAAAAAAATATACAACATAGCATTACTTGGTATGTTTAAAGAATATTTAAGGAGGTAAGACCTCTCCAATAGATTGAAAGGGAGACAGGAAACAGTGTCACAGAGGTAAGGAAACTCATGCTTTATAGGCCCACGATCTTTAGAAAGTATTAAATGAGGAGTCAGAAAGATGTTGAACATAAATTAGCACAATTTTTAGAAGACTCTGGTTTGGGAAATGGACTATCAGAGGCAAGGATGAAAGAAAGAAGGTTGAGCAGCAAGGTGGTTATTGCAATTGTGCAAGTACAGATTGAGCCAGTATTGTAGTAGTGAAGCACTAGAGAAGTGGTGGATTCTGACCATGCTCAAAAGAGAGAGCTGGAGGCACATGTCCCAGCCTCTTCCTACTCATCCCCAACACTGGGCCTGATTTTCAACATCTCCCAGGTCAGTGATACTCGAACCCAGGACTCCATCACCCCCACCCCCCGGAACATGCCCCAGACATCCTCTGGGACCCTGGGCCACCACCATCCCTGAGCCCCTTCCTGTTCGTCCTCAATGCTGCATCCAGTTTTCATCCTCTCCCAGGTCTGTGGCCCCTCCACACACCAGGTACCCGTAGTGGGTGGGGCCTTTGCAGAAGTGGGAGTGGCCTATTTTGGGGGCTGTGGCAGCAGGTAAATTATCCAGACCCAGAAATCTTGTGTAACATCTTAGTCTCCACACCACCATCACAACATGAAGAAACAATGCAAATCCCCACCACGAGGGGACAATGATGAAAAGAGTTCAGAAGCCTCATTAGGTGCTACTCAACTAAAGGACCTCTCTGAGAAAGAATTAAGACATAAAGTCATGAAGATATTCAATGAACTCAATGAAACAGTGAGACAGATATCTGGAAAACTAAAGGAGGACATAAGAGAAACAATCGAGAAAATACTGGAAGAAATGAGAGTAGAAATTGGAAAGCTACGCACAGAAATGTCACGAATAAAAGATATGGTAGATGAAATAAAAAACTCAGTATGTGCCCTCAACAGTAGAATGGCCACAGCTGAAGACAGAATCAGCGAGCTGGAAGATCAGCTGCACAAAGCCTGTAACAACAAACAATGGCAAGAGACCTCAAAATAGCTCAAGAGCAAATCACAGTCCTAGGGGATGATTCCAAGAGGAACAACATTAGAATCATTGGAGTACCAAGAGGTCAGGGAAACAATCCCAGTGAAAAAAGCCACGGTTAAAGAAATCTTTGCTGAAAAGTTTCCAGAGCTGCACGATTCAGGCATCCAGATTCAAGTAGCCCGAAGGTGCCAGCTAAAAGAGGCCCTAACAAAAACAATCCAAGATATATTATAGTTAGAATGATAGATGCCAAGGATAGAGACACAATACTGAAAGCAACAAGGTCAAAGAATGACATCACATACAAAGGAGCACCCCTTAGATTCACGGCAGACCTATCAGAGGAAACCCTACAAGCCCTAAGGCAATGGTGGGATATAGTGAAAAAACTCACTGAAATGAAGGCTTCACCAAGAATACTTTATCCAGCTAAACTCTCACTCAAACTCAAAGGAACGGTACACTATTTTGTGAAACGATAGCGCAGGAATTTCATAGACTCAAAACCAAAACTAAAAGAAGGGCTAAAGGGGCTACTGTAAGACAAGACAACCCCCTACAAGCACAACAAACCCTTAAAGAAAGATGACACAAAACCCCATAACAATAATTTTTCTCAACATCAATTGTCTAAATTCAAAAATTAAGAAACACAGAGTGGCAAAATGGGTTCAGAGACAGAGCCCAACATTCTGCTGCCTACAAGAAACACATCTGAACAATCAGAAGAAACACAGACTCAAAGTCAAAGTATGTATAGCAACGCGGTAAGCAAACAACCCCCTCAAAAAAGCTGGAGTGACCTTACTAGTATCGGAGAACTTAGATTTCAGCTTGAAAAAGATTAGAAGGGACAGTGTAGGCCATTTTATTTTAATCAAGGGATATGTACAGCAGGAAGAAATCACACTCCTAAACATATACACACCCAATGAGGGACCAGCCAAATACATACAACTGCAAACAGACCTTAAGAAGGTAATTACAAGCAACACAATAGTAGATAGAGACTTCAACACCACCTTATTACCCTGGGATAGATAAAGAAGATTAAAACTCAGCAAGGAAATAATGGCTCTAAAGGAAGAAATAAAAGAGAGAGGGCTAATAGATCTATACAGATCTTTATACCCCCAGCCACCAAAAAAAGAATACACATTCATTTCTAGTACACATGGAACATTTTTCAGAATATACCATGCATGGGCCACAAAGCATACTGCAACAGAATCAGGAAGATAGACATTGTATCAATTATCTTCTCAGACCACGATGCAAGTTTATCATAAGATAGAAGTCAATCATGTACAGATGCAGAAAACCAAATCAAACATCTGGAAATTAAACAACTCAATGTTGAACGAGTGGGTCAGAAAGAAATCAAGAAAGAAATCAAAGAATACCTGGAAACAAGTGAAAATGAACAAACGAGATACCAGAATCTATAGGACACACTTAAAACAGTGTTAAGGGGAAAATTTATAGCTTTGCAAACATTTCTCAGGAAGGAATAAAGGGCCCACATAAACAACTTGACTTCACAGCTCAAGATCTTAGAAAAGGACTAACAAAAGGAGCCCAAACCAGGCAGAATGAGAGATATCATAAAAGTTAGAGCAGAAATCAACGGCATGGAAACCCAAAAAACAATCTGAAAGATCAATGAAACCAAGTGCTGGCTCTTCGAGAAAATAAACTGTCATTGTCACTGTCCTCTGGTTGTTCATCGATTTGCTCGAGTGGTTCCAGTAACGTCTCCATTTTGAGACTCGTTGTTACTGTGTTTGGCATATTGAATATGTCACGGGTAGCTTGCCAGGCTTTGCCATGAAGGCAAGATACTCTCGGTAGTTTGCTGGGCTCTCCTAGAGGGGCAGAGGAATCGAACTCGGCTGGGCTGGGCTGGCTGTGCAAAAGTCAAACACCCTACTGCTGTGCTATCGCTCCAACACAGAAAATAAACAAGATTGATAAACCACTAGCAAGACTAACAAAGAGAGAGAGAACCCTAATAAACTGAATCAGAAATGAGAAGGGGGATATCACAACAGAAACCAAAGAAATTCAGAAGATCATCAGAGACTACTTTGAAAGTCTGTATGCCATGAAACAAGAGAACCTAGAAGAAATGGATAAAATCCTGGACTCCTGTAATCTCCCAAAGTTGAACTAAGAAGACCTGAAATACCTGAATAGACCTATTAATATCAAGGAAATTAAAACTGTAATCAAAAGTCTTCCCAAAAACAAAAGCCCAGGTCCTGATGGATTCACTAGCGAATTCTTCCAAACATTTAAAGAGGACCTATTGCCAATTCTCCTCAAGCTTTTCCAAGAAATCAAAGACACAGAAACCCTCCCAAACAGTTTCTATGAGGCACATATCTCCCTAACACCAAAAGCAAACAAAGACGACACACAAAAAAGAAAACTACAGGCTTATATCCCTGATGAATATGGATGCAAAGATTCTCAATAAAATATTAACAAACAGAATCCAACAACTCATCATAAAGATAATACACCATGACCAAACGGGATTCATCCTGGGGATGCAAGGATTGTTTAACATTCGGAAAGCAATCAACCTAATCCATCATATTAACAAAAGAAAAGATAAAAAGCATATGATCTTATCAATAGAGAAAGCATTTGATAAGATCCAGCACCCATTTATGATGAAAACCATCACCAAAGGGGTATAGAAGGGACTTTCCTCAATATAGCCAAAGCCATCTACCACAAACCTCTGGCAAACATCATCCTCAATGAAAACTAAGAGCCTTCCCTCTAATATCAGGGACAAGAAAAGGATACCCACTCTCTCGACTTCTGTTCTATATAGTATTGGAAGTACTTGCAACAGTGGTTAGGCAAGAAAAAGATATTAAAGGCATTCAGATAGGAAAGGAAGAAATCAAGTTCTCACTATTCACAGATTATATGATACTATACTTAGAAATGTTTGGAGGACTCGCTCGGGATAGGAGATGCGTGCTGAGAGTATACTATGGACCAAACACGACGGCACAACAAAACCCACAACTCCCTAAAGGAAAGAGAGAGAAAAAGGGAATGCCCTGCCACAGAGACAGAACGGGGTGAGGGGGATCAGGCGGGGGTTACTGGGATCGTTGGTGGTGAAGAATGGGCACTGGTGGAGGGATGGTTACTCCATCATTGTATAACTGAAACCCAAGCATGAAAGTTTGTAAGTCTACAACTGTACTCATGGTGTTTCACTAATAAGAAATAAAAATTTAAAAAAAAAACAGGCAGAGAGGCAGCAATGGGGGTCAAGTGGCAAGGGCCTTGGTTACATCAGTGGAGTAGTGCTATGGCTCTAGATGCAAAGCAGAGAGTGTAGAACATTAAAAACATCAGATTCACATTTCAGCAACCAAACCTGCCAATGCAGTAGGTTGGAAGGGTGCAAGGGAACCTGCGAAACTGGTAAGGGAAGTTGACACTGATGACGGGTTGGTGATGCTAGAATATTGTATGTCGAAAACTCAACTATCAATAACTTTGTAAATCACGGTATTTTAATAACAATTTAAATAAAAGAAACAAATTTAAAATGGAACTACCAGATGTTTTTGGAATTTCACTTCAAGACACAAGCATACCAATTGGATAAGACATATGTCTATTGATCTTCATAGTAAGTCTATTTCCAACTAGAAACAATGGAAATGACCCCCAAATAGTTGAGTGGATAAAGATACACAATAAAATACTGCTCGAACATTAGAAAAAAAATCTTGCTTTTTGTACAGAATGAATAAAACTACACGCTAAGTAAAATAATCAAAAGCCAAATATAAATAATCTGACTATATGTGGTTTATAAAGAAACTAAACAATGAAATAGAAAAAGTCTGATGAAAAGAAAATTTTAGAGTCTGAATTGAGATTACATGTGGGAGCAGGGGGCATAGGTGAGAGTAAATTAACCATGGACTGTGGTTAATCAATATTGAGACTTTGCTGGTTAGTGTTTTAATAGTAAACCTCCAAACAAAATCTTTTATACTCTTTAAACCCAATATTACCCCAATAAAAAGCAAATTTTGCTGCCACCTGGATGCAACAGGAGGGGTTCCAGTGTTAGACAGGAATAGGGAAGCAGGTCTGTGGTGAAAGGGGCAAGCGGGCACTCTGATGGACAGTGGGTGCTAGGACACTGCATCTACAAAACTCTACTAATAATGGCACTGTAAATCACAGCACTTAAAATCGAATAAAAAGAATAAGCAATTGCAAAATAAAACCTAAAATTCAAACAAAGTTTGATTATCTTTAAAGAGCAAAATATTATGGCAGTAAGATTAAGGTACTTCTGATATTGTGATTAAGGGGCTTAAATTAATATTTGTTATGAATATAACATTTCCAATATGCACAACTACAGTAATATAATTAGAAAATGGTTATAAATTATAAGCTATAATTACCTTTACCAACAAAAGTAAGACTTACCATTGATCTTTTTTTCCTTATACATCAGAATGAAGAAAACCAGTGGTGGTTTCAAAGAAGCTATACAGTGGCAGGGAAGCTTTATGAAATTTCCGATAATAGCTTTGATGTTTAAGCACCCTCTAGTTTTCATCACCACTATAGGATGCTAGCATACAAACAGTGCTTAATAAGATTTCAGGAAAACTTCCTGCTTTTTGTCCTTGATAAAAAAACAGATTTCAAAATATGGCCAGTCACCAGATAAATAAAGCTCACCTGTTTTTGCATCTTTCCAGTCATCTGAAAGAATAGTCTTTGTCTGGATAGTATATTTAGATATAGGACTGTGGTTATCTGAACCACGGCTCCAAGTGAGGGCCACAGAAGTGGCTCTGATATCTTCTATCCGCAAACCACCAGGAGGACCAGGAGGACCTAAAATGAAAATTTGGGTAATGTATCAATAAATTCTAAGAGAAATCAGTGCACATTAGAATACAAAACTATCCTTCCAGTTCAAGAACCTCTAGATGGATATGCATAGTCTTTCTAGATAAGTTATAAGAAGTGATGACAAAAGTACTTATATTTGGACTAAATGATTTAATGGTAATTGTTTACTCCCAACTCTGTTCCATTTTACTCCTGGATGCGAAGCAAGCGCCTTACGCACTTACAGGATAAGCCACTCACAGGACTATATGGTGTGCCAGGATTGAACCTGGGTTTGCTACATGTAAGTCACGCACGTTATCTGCTGTACTCTCTTTCTTGGGTTGATAATAATTTAAATAATCACCGGTGGGACCCTGGACCTTTTGAACACCACTTGGGAGCCACCATACACACACACACACACACACACACACACACACACACACACAATTTCTATCATTTAAACATGAAGTTAGTATCCAGAATATATCTAACAATATCATTTACTCATGAAACATAATTGGTAAGTGGTACATAATTAATGAGTGACTAGATACAAGAATAGTCAAATGTTGCATTCTGCCACCCCATAATGGAATAAATACTTACTTATATTTTGTCTTAAGAAATCTATTTCACTTGGGATAAAATTTTCTAGGAATATATATAGAGAAATATATTTGTATATGTGCATCACTTTGAGAAACAAACTTCATATTAGTTATATTGCTAAAAAAGCCCTACATTTTAGAAAAGGGTTTTCATAGCTGCTCCATATTATTTACTTATCATTTAAAAAGAGCACTGTGCTAAATTGCAGACATATCATTTTTATTTCAAAGAGTTCTACATTTTGAAAAGGGTAAAACTAACCAGCAACAAGTAAATATAACTGAAAGTAGTAAATACCATGATCATTGCATTTATACTTTGAGTCACAATTTCTTGCTTTTTAAGATTTTTATTTGTTATTTTTCTTGGTTTCTGGTCCACAGTCTGCACTCAGGGGTCACTCCTGGCAGTCTCAAGGAACCATGTGGGATGCTAGGGATGAGATAGTTCAGCCACCCCAAGGCAAATGTCCTACTGCTGTACTATCTACCTTACGCCCTTTCTAGTTTTTTTCTTTTTTTTTTAATGAGAAACAAAAGCCTTAGAAAGACAGATTGCTTAATATGTTATGCAAGTCTTAGTTAGTATATAAGTCTAGAACAGACATCTTAAAAAATGATGTCACTTGCTTTTTTGCACTAGAAAGGAGTCTATCATCAGTTAAATTAAAGCAATTGACTATAAATATGGTAATATTAATAATAGCAACTGTGGT
Organism: Sorex palustris; assembly: GCA_028565675.1. Lineage (NCBI taxonomy): Eukaryota > Metazoa > Chordata > Mammalia > Eulipotyphla > Soricidae > Sorex > Sorex palustris. The sequence continues at coordinate 1,296 of JAOXYA010105622.1, read as the reverse complement.
AAAGTGGCATCTTTATTTTGTCACACTGAATACAGCTAGTGCTAAATAGGGCATTTTTTCTCTTTTACTTAAAAATAAACTTTATCCTACTTATTTATCAAATTATATGCGTAACCTACATGACTAATTATTTTTCACTGTAGGCTTTGGTTTTTATAAAGGTATGGAGAACAACAAAAACTTTAAATAATGTCCATGTGTTTGGTTCCAATTAGAGGGTGAGTGGGGTATGTCATAAACAAAAATGCATTATTATTCATAATAAAATGATACACAACACATACTACTGATGGTAATAGATTTTATTATTTGAAAATAAATAAGTTAAATAGAATAAATCAACTTTTATAAATATGAATTCTATAATTGTATACTAAAACTTTTACAGATAATGAAAAGTAACAACCCACTTACAAATTAAAATGGACATAAAATACACATTTTATTTTCAAAATTAACATATTGTATCTTTCTGTGTATAAATAACAGTGAAAAGCATATTCATTTCTGATCATAACCAAGAAGCTCATTAATCTGCTTCATCTCAAGTAGCATCCCAAGTCAATTACTAAGTGAAGTATTAAAATTTTTTAAGTAAAGATAAAAATAATTATTTTTAAAAGATAAGGTCACATATTCCACTTATATTTTTTCTGAGAATAGATATGTGACACTCTGAAATATTAAAGTAACATTAAAATATTAAACGAAATTTAAGACAGATTCTCATAGTTAATCTTGTCATTAAACTATTAATTATGGGGCTAGAGAGATAGTAAAGTGGAAAAGGTGCTTAATTTTCATGCAGCTGACCCAGGTTCAATTTCCAGCTTCCTATATAGTTCCTTAACACTTCTAAGAGTGATCCCTAAGTGTAAAGTCAGAAGTAGCCTGAGCTTTGCAAGGAGTGGCTCAAAAACCAATAAATAAATAAACTGCTAATTTTCTACTATAATTCTCTTAATACTTGAATGACAAATAAATACTATTTTAAAAGGTTAAAGTTTCATCTTACTAGTTTATTTGTTGGAATGCTCAATTCACAAAATTTTATTCTTCGTAAAGAGCAGCAAAGACCTGGAATTATACTTGTCCTTTATTTCCTCTCAAAATGCACAAATGAATTATCACAACTGATCTTCACAACTGATATAAGTATAAGATACTAAAAATCTTTATTCACTTAATAATAATATATCATCATAAGGCATGTTAAAACAAGGTAAAGGTAAAAAGGTAAAGGCCCTCCCGTTGATCGTCGATTTGCTCGAGCGGGCCCAGTAACGTCTCCATTGG
>JAOXYA010105606.1:0-10760 GCA_028565675.1 Sorex palustris | reverse complement strand
TGCCAAATACCAGTAACAATGATGGGTCTCATTCTCCTAACCCCGAAAGAGCCTTGAATATGGCACTTTTTTAAAAACTCAGGACTAGGACGAAGGAGACGTTACTAGGGCCTGCTCGAGGCAATCAACGAACAACAGAATGGTCATGATCAGGAAATATTGGCCAAAATATGTGTATTCAGGAACAAAGAAATGGTAACATTTGGAGGCACAATTAATTTACTGACCTTTTTTAACTTAACATTTTTGTCTACCCTGTGGAAGAATCAGAAAGAACAGCCTCATAAATCACTTTGCTTCCCTATGTAACAGTAATTTATCAGTAACTGGAAAGGGTTAAAGGTTCAGAACTCTTCAAAGCCAGAGTGGTAAAGCCAGAGTTTTACCTACATGACACACTTGCACTTCAGTGAAAACCTACACTGCCAGGCCTTTCTCAATTTTATTGAGGGTTTCCTCTGTGCAAAATTTTTATCTTTGGAGAAACTCTCAAAAGCAATTGGGACACTAGTTTAACACTTCATGGACCTGATTCAATGAAAAACAAATGGAAACATTTACAAGGTAAAACTAGTGAATGGGATACCCATGGAATACTTTGGTAAGTGTTGAGATATTCCTGGGAATTCAAAAATTTACAAGCAAAAGAGAAGAGATGACCCTAAATTATCACTGTGGCTGACCATGGGTCCATGTAGGAAGTCAAATGGGAGAGTGATAAACTTCAAGCACTCTGAAGTACTGTCTTTATGATGGCATTATGTCTAATGAAGCATTATAGCTCTGAAGATGTAACACACACAAGGCCTCCATGAACAAAGAATCTGAGGATGTTCCCATCCATTCAATACCTAACAACCAACACCTAACAATCAGTTAGCTACTTCAGCAGTTACAGGCAACAAAAATGAACACTAACAAAATCATTCTAGGAATTCATCAAACAGTAGCAATAAATCCCTTTTAGGGATTATAAGCAAATAATGCTTTGAGGTATCAAGTTGAAATTAAAAGTTGAATTACTATAATTTAAAAATTATGAGACATATTTGGAAGCAAGAAAAAATGACCTGGGGCCGGAGTGATAGTACAGAGGGTAGGGTGTCTGCCTTGCAGGAAGCTGACCAGGGTTCAATCTCTGGCATCCCATATGGTTTCCTGAGTACCGACAGAAGTAGTTCCTGAGCCAGGAGTAAACCCTGACTATCGCTGGCTGTGATCCAAAAAGACACACACACACACACACACACACACACACACAGACCAAAAAATTACCCATATTGAGAAGGAAAAATGTGTCAAAAATAATTGACACCAGGTTCTGAGAGGTAGTATAGAGGTCAGGTACTTGCCTATCAGTTGACCCAGAACTCTAGCACCACATGTGATACTAATCACCTCTAGGAGTACTCCCTCTATGATGAGTCAAGATTATGTCCTGAGCACCACCAGGTATGGAATCAAAGTCAACACCCCCCCCAAAAAATAGAGCACTATCCTTAGATATGTCTGTACTAGCAGAGACTGTAATTAACTATTGTAAATGCAAACAACTAAAGTCCATGTGTATCAAAGCCAGTGATAAAATGTCATGGCACCAGGACTTGTTTAAATGATCTTAGGGACTTTGGGTGCAATTGGGAGGATTTTTCTGTTTGTCACTGAGTGAAAGTAAGTTTCTGTGGGAAGTTATGGAAGTGCTGAGCAAATCTGCAGTAACTTTGGTTCTGAAAAGGCAGTGAACCAAATAAGCTTGAGAAACTCTGAACTAAAGGAACTTAGGCATAGATGATTAAAATGTGATTTTTTAAAAATAAAAAATAAAATGCCAATAAAATATCAGAAAGTTTAAAAAGAACCAAAATGGGCCTTGAGCGATACCATAGTGGAGAGGGTGTTTGCCTAGCACACAGCGAAACTGGGTTCAATCCCTGGTATCCCATATGGTCCCCTGAGCACTGTCAGGAATCATTCCTGAGTGCAGAGCCAGGAGTAACACCTGAGCATCGCCGGTGTCACCCAAAAAGCCAAATAAATAAATTAATTAATTAAAATTAAAAGAACCAAAAAGCAGTTACAAAGTAACATATATTAACATGACTGGTTGACTAATTTGATATGGGGAGGTTCAAGAGAATGATTTAATGGCAGAGAAAAGTCATAAAAGTGAATGTCAATCATATTCATTACTAAATCTGAGGAAAGAAAGGATCAATAAAAGGAACGAAAGGAAGGAGAGAAAGAAAGAAAAAAGGAAGGGAAGGTAGGAGGGAGGGACGGAGGGAGGAAGGAAGGAAGGAAGGAAGGAAGGAAGGAAGGAAGGAAGGAAGGAAGGAAGGAAGGAAGGAAGAAGAAAGTGAGAGAGAGAGAAAACCCTCTCAGAGAAGTGACTATATAGGCTGGCAACTACAGGAGGAGGAAGCCAGTTGTGTGTAAACTATGGGAGAGAGAATAAATCAAGAAGAAAGAACCAGACACCAGTACAAGAACCTTGACACCAGTACAAGAACCTTGAAGTCAGAGCATAATAGTTGTGTGTGGTATCTGAGATGGGGCCCAACACTCAGCAGGATCTCAGATCACTACTGCTAAAAAAAAATAAATCATTCAGTTCTTGTCCAGTGTGATAATTTCCAACTATTGTTGTCATACTGGTCATTTATCTTACTCTATGCCCCCAAACACTCTTGTGGTAGATTACAACCACTCACCCGTCCTCCTGGCCCCTGTTTTCCTTGGTCTTGGATGGTATTTAAAAGGATATACAACATAAACTTTCAGTATCTGTGTTGCAAACCATAATATCCAAAAGGCGAGAGTGAGAGAGAGAGAGGAGAGAGAATTCCTGCCATAGAGACAGGCTGGGGGCAGGGAGAAATTAGGGGGTGGTGGGAGGGAAACTGGGTACATTGGTAGTAAGAAATGTACACTGGTGGACAGATAGGTGTTGGAACACTGTATGACTGAAACCGAATCAGGAACAGATTTGTAGTTGTCTATCCCATGGTGAGTCAATAAAAAGATATATATTTTTAAAGAATAAATCATTATGTTTGTGAAGAAAGTGCAGGGCTTAGGATACATTCCTTACATGTACCTTTTGCCAATTCAATCTCCAGAACCACATGGTTTTCCACACAAAATTCACCCAGTATAGTCCTGGAGTTCACCAACACCAGAGGGACCAAATAGCACTGCATCCTCAGATGTGGAAACTTTCCCATTGGTCTGACTGACAGAGCATCACTAAGGAAACCCAAGTTTCTCTGTTTGGGAAGACAAAAAAGTAAAGAGCAAATGATTATCCAAAAGATGGTTGTAACTGTAAGGCCAGGCTGTGAGCTTGAAAGTCAGGGGTAAAGTTGATCCATCACAGATTGGCCAATCAGAGAACTAGAAATTTGGAGGCAATGCTCATTGTCTAGCATCAAGTGACATTGCTTTGGTCCCCTGTGCTGGTAGAGAAAATGGGTTTGCCAGGCATCTGGAAGCAAGTCAACAAATCTTCCCACAAACTGATGTGAAGTGTGAATGGATGTATCTTTGGAAAGAAACAGTATTTTTGTTTTCAAAAAAAAACTGAATGGATGGGCTTCCTTCACCTAATATGGGAGATGAGAGAAGGAGGCTGGTTAGAGACACGAGCAGGAAATCCGTTTGGCCAAAAGGAATGAGAAATGCTGGTTATAGGTGCTGGAGAGATACCAGGGTTAAGACATATGCCTTGCATGTGACCTATCTTGGTCTAATCCCAACCCTCACAATGTCACCTTAGCATCAGCAGGTATAGCCTTTGAGACCCCAGCAGGGCAGGAGTAGTCTGGATAATCATGATCCAAGTGACATGGCACCCTCACAATGAACCACTAGCCTGATGGGAAAGAATCATTAGGAGAGCTCCCCAGGATGCATGCACACTTCTGGGAAAACACTCACCATTACCCCTAACAAAGAAATGACTGATTTTTCCAAACGATGTAAGATGTCCATTAGCTGATGGAGAATGAACATGAAGTTCCGAAAAGAATCATTGCTGGACATAAAACTATAGACAGGATGAGCCATATCACCTTGGAGAGTTTGCAAAGAGAAATGCATGGAATAAATGTGTTGGGGGTGGGGGAGGCGCCTAAGAACAATGTTCAGAAATATTCCTTGGTTGGAGGTTGAAAGGGGCTGATAACAATCAGGGTAGGGGTCCCAGGAGGGAGACTGAAAGGATGAATCAGCAGGAAGCAACTCCTAGGGAGGATTCTATAGGGGAGGAGGCACTGCTCTTGGAGAAGAAGGGCTCCAAAGTACTAAGGCCACTGGAGTTTCAGGTCTAGCTAAAAAAAGCAGCACGAGACATCACTTGCACCATTCCGAACCAAAGGATATGGTCCACACTGGGGCAGAGTGCATGGAGCAGAGAGACAGAGACAGCACTGCTTAGCCTGTAGGGAATTGCTTCCTCTAGTATCCTGGTTTCCATGTGGATGGAAGCGCAGGAGAGTGTTCTGCTCTCTCCCACCTTTTTGTCTTTCTGCCCTGGAGATAGACCCAAATATTTGGAATAAAGGAAGCCTGGTAGAATCAGACCCATTCCCTTCCTCATAGGAATAAGGGATCTTGGGGACTCACAGCTCACTTGACTCTCCCCCTCCCCAATAAATATCAATAAAACTTCACTGGAGACAGTGAAGTTAGACTCCACAATGGCAAACAGAACAAATCCTCAAACTGCTACTACCAGTAATGAAAGTAATTCTTGGCCTCCATATAATTTTCTTGTTTATCGTTTCACTGTGTTTAAGGGGGCTAAGGTGCATGCAGAAGGCTAACCCTAGTTCCATCCTTGGCATTACACAGTCTCCCAGATATCACCAAGAGAAGCCCTGAAGATTCCCAAGTGTTAAAGGGGTTAGCCCTACTGGTTCCCAGCACTACAAAACCCAAGCAACACTGCATCCTCGGGTCTGTACATTAAACCACCAGCCTAGTCGGCCAGAACTGCCAAAAGTCTCCTGCACACTGCTTGGGGGGTACGAAATAATAAAGAATTTCGAGATCGAGAAGAATGCATTTATTGTAGATTATTTATTTAATTTAACAGAAATAAAAGAACCACCATACAAGGACACTTTTGAACATACATACTGGTAGAATGAATTAATAAAGTATAAAACATTTGCATTATTACTATATAATCAACCATTGTGGTTATATAAGCAACAATTATAGTTATTAAGGTAATTAGTTATGAGGCAGAGCAATAATATAGCAGGTAGGGTGTTTGCTTTGCATGCAGTCAAAACAGGGTTTGATCCCTGTACCCCATTTGGTCCCCAAACCTCATCAGGAGTGACCCCGGTGCACAGAACCAGGAGTAAGGCCTGAGCAGCTATGTGGATGGCAATAACTGAAACCCAAGCACAAAAATTTGTAAGTCTACAACTGTACCTCATGGTGTTTCACTAATAAAAATTAAAAAACAATGATAAAAAATTGCAAAAACTTCCACAAATTACTATTATTTGGGAGACTCTCAAGTATTGCTCAGGGACTCAGAGCTAGTCCCTCTGATATCCAGCCAATCGACCAAGCTATTCAATTCTCAAACCCAAGGATGCAGAGCTGTTCTCTGGGACCTCCAGTGCAACATCAGGTGATGCTTTAGTCATCTGTGTGGTGCCAGAGTTTTAATTAAAGTCCTACTCATTCAGCCATCTTCCTGGATCAACACACAGTATTTTTCTTGAGAAAACAAGAGGTGTAAACTATGTAATAATGCATTTACTTTTCTTAGCAAATCATTAAAATATGTACATATAGCACAGATGAAACAGGCAGGTGACTTTTTATTTCTATTAATTTATTTTAATTTTTTTAATTGAATCACTGTGAGATACAATCTTTTCATGATCAGCTTTCAGTCATACAATGTTCTGTTACTCATCCCTTCACCAGTATACATTTCCCATCACTAATATCACCTGTATCCCTCCTGCCACCCATGCCCCACTCACCCCCCAGCCTGCTACTATGACTATGACAGGCACTTTTCTTTCCTTTTATATCTATCTTTTATATCTTTTATATATAGATCTCTCTCTCTATATATATATATAGAGAGAGAGAGTGTGTGTGTGTGTCTTGCCCGCATGGTAAAGCCTGGCAAGCTACCCATGATATATTCGATATGACAAAAACAGTAACAACAAGTCTCACAATTTGTTTTGAGATGTTACTGGTGCTTGCTTGAGCAAATCAATGAACAATGGGAGGACAGTGCTACAGTGCTACATATATTATATGCTCAAAAATCTGAAAGGACAGCAGGTTATTTAATATGATTCTGGCTATCATTGGGGACTCTGATGGTCTCTTTGTGTCTACATGTGAAATCTGAAGAGCAGGGGTTAGAAAGATAGTACAGCAGGTAGGGCATTGGCCTTGCATGCAGCTGACCTGGTTTTGATCCGTGGCATCTTATATGTTCCTTCAAGCACTGCCAGAAGTGATTCCTGAATGCAGAGTCAGGAGTAAATCCTGTACATCACCAGGTGTGACCCAAAAACTACACCACCACCAACAACAGAAAAGAAACTTTCATATTTAAAGATATAAAAGTAAACATAAAGGGTCAGGAGATAATACAGTGGCTAGGGCACATGATTCAGATTCTATTCCCAACACTACATGCTACCTCCAAGCATTGCCAAGTGCAGCTTAGCCTTGGAGAAGTTCCAGTAGAATCATAATAGAATCCTGGGTATCCTGGGCAGTGCAGGGCCTGGGCAGAATCTCATCCTCAGACCTTTGCATTGAACTGCCAGCCTGATGACTGACAATTGCCAGTAAAACCCCAGACCTTTTAGCACTGCTTGGGCGTCTCAAAAAAAAGTAAAATCCAAGAAAAGTGAGCAAATAAAAAATACAGTAAAGACAGAAATAGAAAGGAAGAAGAGCTAGTTTTTAAATAAATTGCAATCATTCAATGACTATCGTAGGAATCAATAAATTCAATCCAAAACCATCAGTAACTTATGTCAAGTTACATTAGAGTTCTGGTGGAGTAGAAATACCAGAAGTCAACAATAAAATGACAGATAATTGTTAAATGAGCAAATAATTTGAATATTATTATTCATAAAAAGATATATAAATGGCAGGTGGGCAGAAGAGGAATGTAGATTTAAAAGCAGTCTTTAAGAAATTACAAATCAAACCACAAAAATAGCACTTCATTCCTCTAGGAAGATTCTAATTTTAAAAAGACACAATAATAAGAATTGGCAAGCATGTGGCAAAACCTAAGCTCTATACCCTGCTGTTGAGAATGTAAAATAATTTGAAGCTGCTCTGGATGCTGATTCAATTTCTTCAATTGATTAAACACTGACTTACTGTATCACCCAGCAATTCCACTCCTAAGCACATACCCAAGAAAACGAAAATATTTAACCACACAAAAACTTGAACATGAAATGCTTATCACAGTGCCCTTCAAAATAGGCAAAACGTGGGAGCATCTCACACCTCTATCGAGTAATAAATGCATAAGTAGAATGTGACATGGAACCAGAGAAATAGTACAGCAGGTAAGGTGGTCTACCTTGCATATGGTCCCCTAGCCCTGTCAGAAGTGACCCCTGAGTAGAGAGCCAAGAGAAAATCCTAAGCACCACTGAGTGTGACCCCTTAATAATAATAATAATAGCACTGTTGCACTGTCCTCCCATTGTTCATCGATTTTCTTGAGCGGGCACCAGTGATGTCTCCATTGTGAGACTTGCCACTGTTTTTGGCACATCAAATACATCACATAGTTAGCTCACCAGGATTTGCCGTGCGGGCATGATACTCTGGGTAGCTTGCCGTGCTCTCCGAGAGGGGTGGAGGAATCGAACCGGGGTTGGCCCAGATCCACTGCGTGCAAGGCAAGTGCCCTACCCGCTGTGCTATCGTTCCAGCCCAATAATAATAATAATAATAAATCTTACTCATTCTTATTATGGAATATTATTAAGTCATAAAAAGAGACAAAGTGTTAATGCAGTATGATTAAGTCTTGAAAATATGGCAAGTGACAGAAGCTAGGAACAAAAGGAAATACGTTCTATAATTTCATTTACCTAAAATATCAATGAAAGGCAAATCCATGTAGAAAGAAAGTAAATGAAGGACTTCAGAATGCAGCAGGATAGGGAAGATGCACAGTAGCTGTTATGATGACCAATTTATTTTGGGAGTGAGGAAAAGATTCCAATATTAGATTGTAGTGTGAGTTCACAACACTAAAAATATGCTTAAAAACAACCCTCTTAGGGGGACTGGAGCTTTAGGACATCGGGCAGGGTACTTGCCTTGGGCATAGCCAACCCACATTTAATCCCAACCACCTCAAGCCCTACCAGGATGATCTGTAAGCACAGAGTCAGAAGTAATCCCTGATAACTACCGTGCATGACCCAGAACAAAACAATAAAAATCCCTGCTGAATTGTAAAAAGATACATACATTGGTGTATGAATAATATTCAATAAAGGTGTCATCAGAAACTTAAAGTCTACATTATACACATACCATCCACATAAAGGGTGAGCATGTGAATTAATCAAGGTTCAGCTATAGCACATGAACCACATTGATAATGTTGATACAATGGAACTTATGAATTTTTTCAAACCCATATTCTCTCTTGAACACCTATTTCTTTCTCTGATTTTCCCATTCTGGAGGACTGCATTTTCTCTCTTGAACACAGATCTCTCCTCTCTCTCTCTCTCTCTCTCTCTCTCTCTCGCTCTCGCTCTCGCTCTCGCTCTCTCTCGCTCTCTCTCCCTCTCGCTCTCTCTCTCTGTCTCTCCTCTTCCTCCTTCTCCTCTCCCTCCCTCCTCCTCTCCCTCCCTCCCTCTCTCTCTCTCTCTCTGGCTCTCTCTATCTATCTCTGTCTCTCTCTCTCCCTCTCTCTCCAAGGAAGCAGGCTCTCTTGCTCGCTCGCTCGCTCTCTTGCTCTCTTGCCCTCCCCCTCTCCTGTCCGTCTCTGTCTCTATCTCTCTGTCTCTCCTCCTCCTCCTTTTCCTCCTCCTCCTCCTCCTCCTCCTCTCTCCCTCCTCCTCCTCTCTTCTTTCTTCCTCCCCTCCCTTCCCATCCCCACCCCCCCACTCCACTTCCCTGTTACTTCTTCCTTTATTGGTCACAATCTGGCAGTTTCACAAAGAAAATCCCTGTTAAATTAAGTGTCAGGAAACCAGCAATCTGTGGATTGATTTTAACTTGATCAGTACGTGAGAAATGACTACTTGGAAAATTCCCGTCGCGGCTGGAAGGGTGGGAGGCTGGGGAGGAGGGCAGAGGGGCGGTGATCACATTAAAAGCATCTGAGCTGTATGGGTGGGTGGTATGGTGAAACACCGCCTTTCTAGAAACTGTTTCCAAGTGATTTGGAAGAGTTCCCCCACCTTCATGATACAGAGAGCACAATTTCCAAGTGCACGCATTTCTTCATCTATTTACTCTCCCTTGCTAGGAGAAACATTAAACTCTTGGGTGAGGGGCAGTGAACAGGAGGGCATTTTTCTGGAGACATGCTGGATACACTTCCTGGCGAAAATTAAATGAGAACAATGGGACAGGTATTACCCCTACTTCAAAGTATTATTACTATTATTATATACCACTGGAGGCGGCCATTACCCCCACTGCAGTTGTACTAATGCAGTCATTTAATGCTCCATTCGATCTGCAGTTTAAACCAACACAGTTCTTTCTTTTTCATGGATCCCTTTAATCAGAGACTGAGTGACCGAGCGGACAGTCTTCCACCTGCTCCAAAAAATGAATAGAAGGTCGTCTGAGGAATAATTTCTATATCTCTTATTTTTCTTTTCTAAAGTGGAGGCAACAAATTGACCAAGTCAAGTGAGTTGTGTAGCTTCACTTATAAGTGTGGAAGTAAATTGAACTCTACCCTATTTCCAAAAACTCTTTAAAAGCAACGGTGCAAAGAAGTAGTGTGGTTTTTATCTGTGTATTAAAACACCCGAGAAACAGGCCTGACAGTATGACTTTAGTCTTTCATGGACTTTCTAATCACTGCTATACATACCATTATTAATCTAATGTCCTACTTACAACTTTCTAATTTCTAGTGTTTTTATTATTAAAAGAGGAAGATAATTAAATAGGACATATGGAAATTCAGGGATCTGAAAATTTGGGACCTTATTCATTTGTCTTATCCTTCTATGCCTATGTGTCTGACAATTTAGTACAGCAACTGTTGATTATGCATAGAGAGTTTAGGTTGCTTTTTAAAATAATGTTTTCATTTGTTTTTTAAAGTACTCACTCTCTTCTGAGTTTTCTGGGGGGTTTTGTTTGTTTATTTGTTTGTTTTCTGCTTTTAGGGTCACACCTGGCATTGCATGAGGGTTACTCTTGGCTCATGAACTCAGGAATCATTACTGGCGGTCCTCCGCGAACCATATGGGATGCTGGGAATCGAACCTAGGTCAGCCGTGTGCAAGGCAAATGCACTACCCACTGAACTATAGCCCAGCCCCTTCTGAGTTTTTTGAGATTACTAAGGTGTGTATATGCAAAAACTAAGAAATTGAAAAGAACACTATGTAATATTGTTTACTATATAGAGCACATAATATAATCTGTCCATATATGTGCATGTGCATATATATATACACATATGTGTATGTATATACATATATCTTGAGATCTACTGGAATGAATTCCATCTAAACTGCCCTCTTCCACAT
>JAOXYA010105590.1:0-10760 GCA_028565675.1 Sorex palustris | reverse complement strand
CGCCCCTCACCCCTGCACCCCTGAATGACCTACATATTACTGACATCTCAGGGTCTGAGAAGCATCACTTCAAGCCAGTTGGCCAAGAATTGCTGGTGGGAACTCCAAGGTCTCCTTGATACCACTTGGGAGAACCGCTTCTGCACCCACATCCCCCCATCTTCCCCCTCCCCCAAATAGAGTGAAGTATTTGACAACAGTGACAGATACACTCAAAGAAGACTTCTGGACACACTGGTAGACTAGGCCGGGTGACTGATAGATGGCTACACCATGAGCCAAGGAACAGCAGGAAGAGGAAGGGACAAGCAGAATTTTCTGGACCCTAACTGTGCTAACACTTTGATTTCTGACTCTGGCTTCCAGAATTGTGACAGTAAATCTCTGTTGTTCTAAGTCAGCCAGCTTTTGATGTTATAGCAGCCCTAGAAAACTAGTGTAATTATTGAAATGAAAATGTCCCTAACAGGTAATATATACATATTATATACATACATATATATATGTATATGTACCACTGGCTCTTCTGCCTCCCCCCATTTTCAATATCTAATGTTATTTACTAAAATAACATTGCATTATAATATTTTATGACTTTCAGGGCAATCTCTGATATAATATTATTTCTAGGTGTAAAGTGAAGTTGTTTTGGTTTGGGGGGGCCACGGCTAGAAGTGCTCAGAGGACCATAATAGGTGTTGGGGACTGAGCTGGGATCAACCACGTTCATGGCAAGAGCTTTGCTCCCTGTACTATCTCTCCACTCCTACAGTTAAGATTTTTTAAAAATCAACTCAAAAAAACGTGGTATAGATTAGACATATTAATCAACATCCTCTGGGGACCTAAAGTAAGACAGTTCATCCTAGAAAGAGGATAGAAATCCCTGCATTCTCTTTGTGGGAGTGTCTACCTGTCCTCAGAAAAGAACATTCATCCAGAAGAAGGAGGAAAAGGATGTGACTGAGAGAGGTTGTGTTCCTTTAACTGAACTGGCATTTATAAGACTGAGAAACCATTGACCTTGCCTTTCAGGTAGTGTGAACAAAATTGCATCTTCAAGCTCATCAAGAGATCATTCTGGGCCCATATACTTCCATGAAGGGTGGGCACACTGGCTGTGACATAGATCGACCCCTTACCTGTCAAATGGAGACACTAAGGCACTTCATGAATGGCCATGTTGACTGTCCAAGGTCTTTTAGGACATGTCATAATACTGTTCTCTGAGCTTTCAAGGTTGTCTGGTTTTACTGCAAATGCTGCCATAAGTTAAAGATTTAAAAATGAGAAATATTCAAAGAATTAATTCATGACTACAACTGCTTAGCTTTTAACTGAGCTTGGGTCAGAGTTGGAAAGAAGTTTTGACATGGGTAAGGGCCACAAAGACCGCACAATCCCATAGGAAGAGGTCCTTAATTACCTGACAGGAAACTTCCTGGGGCTGGAATCATAGTACAGGGATAACAGTGCTTGCCTTGCATGTGGCCATCCCTAGTTGAATCCCTGGTACTACATATGATCCATGAACACAGCCAGGAGTGATCCCTGAATACAGGGGTTGGAATTGAAATTATAATAAATGTAGACTCATGACAAGCATTGAACAACTGAACACATTCACCAAAATATACTGAATTGTATTAAAATGGTCAAACTTGATGAGCAAATCATATTGTAATTATGATTTGAAAAAGAGAAAGAATGGGGCCCATCATATAGGTGAAAGGAACCTCCCATGGGTATCAAGAGATATAATCCAATGCCAGCACCCCACGTGATCTACTAGCATCTCCAAGAGCAACCCCTGAAACAAGAACTGAAAACAGTTCACCAGCTCTACCGGGTGTGTCCTTCAAACAAACAAACAACTAAATAAAGAGAAAGAATGAAATTTTGTTTGTTCATGGGAAGGTAAGATATTCTCACTTATGCTGTAGTATGTATGATGCCTTGAGGGCAGTATGCCAAGTGAAATGAGAGTCATAGAGGACCAAGGTCATAGAATTCCCTTTCTATGAAGTATCTACATTAGTCACATTCACAGAGACAGAAAGGAACATGGTTGTTGCTGGGGCTTGAGATGGAGATGCATGAGGAATTATTTTCTGGTGTGCACACTTGGGAAGATGAATTTCTGAAGATATTGCACAACAATATGAATATAATTTATGTCCTTGAGCCAGATTCTTAGAAGTTAAGGGGATAAGGATGTGCTCAGTAACAAATCACTGTGCCTTCCAAACATAAAACCTGGGTTTAATCATTGACAATGCCCAGGAAAAAAAATCACTTGATCGCTTGACATCCCATTACTCATCAATTTGCTCAAGCGGGTGCCAGTAATGTCTCCATTCATCTCTGTCATGTGCTAGTGTGGCCCAATGGCATCTGCTTTTCTAGAAACAAGAAGAGCCTCAAATGGTCATTCAGGGTCTTGACAAAGAAGTCTGACCATATAGTAGGTGGGCGGTCACACATCTTTTGACATTCCATAGAATTCAGTCAGTAATGGCTATAGTCTAGCGGTCATCTCCAAATCATTACGTGTCCATCCCATCTTATTTTTGACGCCTTGACAAACAAGACAGCATCCCTGATTCTTGATCATTGATGGAGGTCGGAGCTCCAGATTCTTTCTTTACTTGAGTGAAGCATGATACTCCAAAATTAGCTCTTTCAATTCCTCTTTGGGAGACCCGAATGGCATTCTCATCCTGTTTTTGTAGGGCCCAGATCTCTGAAGCATATGTTAATGCAGGAAGAACAGTGGAATCAAAGAGATGTGCCCAAAGCCAGAGGTTCTTCATCTTCTTAGCTATTTATTCAACGCTCTTGAAGGCATTGAATCTCTCTCTTCCTCCTGCATAACTCAGATGCCAGATCATTCGTCATGTTGACTTCTCGACCTAGGTACACATAACTGTTGCATTCGAAGATGTTCATTCTGTTGAGAACAAATGGAACATCAGGAACAAGATTGCTTCTCATAAACATTGTCTTCGTGAGCTTCAGCTATAGCCTGACCTTTCCACACTCGCGGTCGAAGTCGGCCAGCATTTGTGCTTCTTGGCTAATGTTTGGTGTTATTAGAAGGATGTCATCAGCAATGCAGAGGTGGTGTAGTTGCTGACTGTCTATCTTCACTCCCATTCCTTCCCAATCCAGTCTTTGCATGACGTTCTCAAGGGTGGCACTGAAGAGTTTCGGTGAAATGGTATCACCCTGCCGAACCCCTCTCTTGACATGATCACTTCCTTGTAGAATGGTGAGATCCTGGTAGTGAATCCATAATACAGCTCCTGGAGGATCCTGATGTATTAAGTTTGAATGCTCTGTTTGGCTAGGGCTTAGATGACTGCTTCTGTCTCAATAGAATGAAAGGCCTTCTTTAAATCAATGAACGTTAGTCAGAGTGGCATCTTGAACTCCTGAGAAACCTCAATGAGCTCGGTTACCGTGTGGATAAGGTCGATAGTGCTGAATCCTTTGCGGAACCTGGCTTGCTCGCATGGTTGTCCTTCATCTTGTGTTCTGCCAATCCTATTCAGGATGACTCAAGTGAACAGCTTGTAGATGACAGACAACAGGCAGATCAGGAGATAGTCGTCAATGTCATGGATATCTCCCTTCTTGTACAGTAGAATAGTTCTGCTGGTTTTCCATTGGAAAACCTTGCATTCAGACAGGTAGCATGTGAAGAGCTAGCCAGTGTATTAATGAGTACTGACGGCAGGTTCTTCAGGTGTTCAGGTCTAATCTTGTCTGGTCCGGGTGCTGTTCATTTCTTTACTGACAAAATGGCATGTCAGATTTTGAAAGGGAGAATGTTGGGAATGACATATCCATCCTGCGGGATTTGGTATGTGGGCAGATGGACATGGCTATCAAAGAGATCCGAGAAGTCATGGATAATCTGGAGCAAGCCTCAGGCAACTGCAAGTGAATGTCCAAGCTCTCAAAGAAGTGCAGAGAAGTGATAATGGAAGACCTCAAAGAGAGAAGAGCAGCAGTGCTGGCAGATTCAGCAGAAGCCGCGGAAAGTATTCACAATGCCCCCTTGTCCTTCGCCAACTACAAGACCAAGATGACTGCCCTCTGACATCCTGATGTATCTATCACATCTTCCAGAAGGGCAATGGAGAAGAGTATCCATGACTTCTACTCGAATTAAAACACATACCCAAACAAAAAAAGGTCAGAAGTGAGGGAGAACAAAAAGTAGATGAAATGAATTAGAAAAAAAAAAGATAATAGATTTAAACCCAGTCATAGTTGCTTTATAAAATATCAATGGTCTTAACTGCATCAATTAAACGTAGCAATTGGCAAGTTCATTTTTTTAAGCAAATCCAACTCAGATCATATTCAACAGTGAGTTATACATAGAGGCTATAGAGCAGTTCAAATATGGGTTTTGCATCCAGGACTCTCGGGCTCAATGCCCAGCACCACATGGATGGTCCCCATATCACAGGAGAGAGCCCAAGGCAAGCTGGGAGTGACCCCTGGGTCCCACCAGACTCTTCCCCAGACAACAAGCAGAAGCAGAACTAGGATAAAGCAATTGGGCCCAGAAGAAATCTGCTTGAACCAGAGAGAGGGTTCAGCAGGAAGGACACTGACTGCGTTCCACTCCCGATGCGGCATCTGGTCCTTGAGCTCACCAGGAGTCTCCAGAGGACAGCTGACTGCAGCCCCAAACCAAACACAGTAAAGGGCATCATGCTAACAGGAGGGGGGAGGTGGAAACATGATTAGCGTCCAACAATAAAAATGATAAGAGATTCTTAAGTCATGTCACGTGTGATGAAAGCATTGAACTCACACATCCAAAGAGCTTAACAAACCTCAAATTAACAAAAAGTAAGCGACACAGGCACAACCACAATTGTGTTGCTGCAAACCTGTGGCTCAGAGCCGCTCTCATTGTACTGTAAATGAAGCGGAGCGTGCAACCTGTAATCAGTGGCCTCCCAGCAGGCAGGGAAAGAGCAGAGGCTTCCGGGCAAGGAGCAGTCACTGCCGGCTCAGCATGGGAGCAGCCAGGGACAGGGAGCACTGAGGGAGCACGGACAGCCACATGTCGCACCTCTCCTCTGCCTTAGCTCTTCCCTTCCCCTTTGTCGCCATTGTTGCAAACACCAGATGGCACCCGCTGGCACACCTGCTCACCGGGGACCAGACCCTTCCCAAGTGCCACTCATTCACATCCTCATCACCCGGGACTGTCACACACATGCCTACCAGGGATCACACTCCACCATCTCGAATTATGATGCTCTGGTCCTCCTGCTCACATTCCTGGCTACATGCCAGAGCTTGCATATTTTTGCAGGTTTCCTAAAGAGCAGAAAGGCCCAAGGCCAAGCTCAGTGCCCACCCACAGGCAGGAACAGATGTGAACCCCGGGGCCCTTATGCTTGTAGCCGAGCTGTTTTTGCTTCAAAACTATCTCTTGGACTCCCAAATTCAAGAGAGGAGCTTTGGGGAGATCCTGTGCTACGAACTGACATGAACTAATTTTACAGAAAATGGATCTTTGGGGCACCAAGTCCCAGCAGATTTTTATGGAAAATCATGGGGAAAAGAGAATTGAATAGAAAGTTGTAGGAGTTTAAGGGAGGGAAGGGAGCCCTAGGACCGGCAAGGCAAAAGGACAAGAAGACTCGAGAAAACTCGGAGCCCGGTATGGAATGAGCCTTAGGAGGACCGTCTGAATGGCGCCATGAGTGTCTATAAGCTAAGAAATGTTTTTCATATTTTGTCTCCAGCACCAGGCACCTCGCCCACCATAAATCTCTCCAGAGCATTTAAGCAAAGGAATCTCACCAAGACTTGCATTTGTATTTACTTTTTAGAATTACAGGCACTGATGTTGATAATTCTAAAAATTTATGAGAGAAAATAATACAGTCAGGCAATTGGTAGTCATATTCTTTCTTAAACATTGTTCAAATTGCAAATGTAATCTTAAATACACTGCATATATAATTACAATGAAATTTTAAATTATATCAGTGTGACAAGAATACAGCAATGGAGTTTTGCTCGTGTCTTTTGAAAACAGAATCATAATTGTGTTGTCTCCTTGGGAAATAGAAATATCCCCTAATACAGAGGAAAATGCACCTCACTGAGGGGAT
This sequence comes from Sorex palustris, assembly GCA_028565675.1. Taxonomy (NCBI): domain Eukaryota; kingdom Metazoa; phylum Chordata; class Mammalia; order Eulipotyphla; family Soricidae; genus Sorex; species Sorex palustris. The sequence continues at coordinate 4,611 of JAOXYA010105590.1, read as the reverse complement.
AAAGAGCAAAAAAAGAAAACGCCGTCAGTCATTAACTTTTCAGACTGAAAAAATACAGGCAGAATCCCCACTTCTCACTGAGCTTCCTTTCGCCCCTAGAAACCTGGAAAATTTTGGAAAATTGAGCGTCTCCTGACATGAAAGTATGTTAACTAAAATTTGGAGGAGCTTAGGTAGTGCTATAATTCTTATTTGAGTGATTCCTGAATATTAAAACTTTCCCCCTTTATTTTCAAATACTTCGCAATCATCTTGCTATTCTCTTGCACTTCGTCATCTCCAACAAGGCTGAAAACATCTCACTTTGAAGGAGAAGTGACTCCACCTTCTGCTGCATGGACACAAGCTCAGGACCAGAGCTTGGCAGGTTGGAGGAGAGGGATCAGGGATGCAGGAGACTTGCCCAGAGCAAGGCCTGAGAGTGACTATCGAAGTTGTCTTGGTAACCCTCCCTGAGACTCAGTTTCCAAGCCTGGAAAGTGGGAGTGACTGGGCACACATACTGTCCCGACTTCTGCCTCCACCCAACCCTTCCTTGAGCTGCTTCTGCCAAGGACACACAGGTCCCAGCACCAAGTGGACTGTAGGGTGAGGGGATATGTGAGGCTGATGTCCCCCTACCACGCAGGGGCACAAAAGGTGGGCAGGGAGCAGCGCAGAAGCCCTTGGGAAGCCTTTCCCAGCTTTTCCACTGCTCGGGAACAGAGCCAAGGAATAAATTACCCCACGCACACCAGATAGAAAGGAGTATTTTCTTGCACCTTTCTAGAAGGTTCTAGGGAGTCCTGCCCATTTGCTGTGGTGAACACCACCAAAACGCCCCTCACACTGTCCTTCTCTCCTGCTCCACTTCCCCTCCCCAACGGGTCTCCTGCTCTCCGGCTTGACTTCCAGAAGATTCTACGCCCAGGCTGCAGAGAGGAAGGCGGCTTGGGAGGGCCAGGCTGGGTGAGGGGTAAGGTGTGGGGGCAGAAACAACCTAGGAACCCTCATTCCTGAGACACAGACGTTAATGACACTGTAAATTCATGCCTGCATTTTTGGGTTCTTTAAAGACAACTGATATGAGAACCTACTACACTTCAGGTGCGTTTCTGGGATTTGCCTACATGAACAAATGGGTGTTTCCTAGCAACCCTTAGGAGATAGGTGCTTGCTTTATCTCCCTGAGCACAAAGGCACAAAGAAGTTAGGTATCCTGTCAGTATCACACACCTATCAGCAGCTCCAAAGTCCAAATGTGCCCTGGCTAACCCACCCCAAACTCTACTGAAGTCCCTGGGAGACGGGAGTGGTGCCCTGACATTCGACAGTCAACAACAGGTTTAGCACAGGCTTTGAACATTGAGAAACGATGAGGGTTGAGGTGGACAAGAGGGCAGTTGGGATCATGCCCTGCTTCCTCGAAGCCCTGGTGCTGCAGTTGGCTTTGATCTGGAGCAGAGGCGAGGAGAGGGGGCCTGGTTGGTGCACATGGGGGACCAGGACTGCGGCAGAAATAGTCCTGGACCACAGACATTTAGATGCTGAGTCTCCCGCTTGCTTCCACGTATCATACTGCCTTTTGCCTCTCCATGCAGATGCCCCGTTATCTCGCCCCTTGCTGTGACTATCTGACTCCGAGAGCCCAAGCCCCTTATCATCCCAGACTGCAGCCGTTTGGACCCAACTTCAAGGCAACTGATATCTACGTACAAGAAATAAAGATTGGGTGCTGCAAGGAACATGCTTAGCCCCCAGACCCGGCTTTGGAAGCCAGATGCTGATCTCTGATAGGAGCCCCCAGACAGGCCAGCTGGGAGGGCTGAATGCCCCTGCTGCTCAGGGACCCCAATATCTTACAGCGAGCTGTCACGGCACAGGAAGTGGGAAGAAGACAGAGCCCGTCCTGCCTGTCTCCTCTCAGTCTCCAAATGAGAACATCAAACCTTCATTCAGAATTTACAGGTTCCCCAAAAGGCACTCAGGGGGCCCTCCCCCCCAACACACACACACACACACACACACACACACAAACCCATCTGGCCAGATTCAGCCAAGCTGACTTCTGGGGATTCTGTCTTTTCCTTTATGTTTACGCTATAAAAAGAAAGACTTGCATCCTTGCATATGTGCTCTCAAAGCCAGCAAATCAGTTAGACAACAATCCGATTTCATGATAAGCCTTTAAAGCTATCACCCAGGACTATAAAACTTTAACTCTAGGTAAATGGGGAGAAAAAAAATTGAACACTGGGGGTTATGGAGTTAAATGTGAGTTTATAGTGTTTTGCAAGTGAAAATGGTTGATTTGCAAGAGAAGAAAAGTATTTGGCAGCAGAGGCCAGAGAGTAGCCAAGGTTTGTTTGAGTGAACAACTGCTAGGGATCCCTTCCTTTCAGAGGGCAGAGTGCAGGCTTCCCCAAGAAAGAACAGAGCCTGGGGTGTGGGTGAGGGTCTTTTCAGAAAAGGGAGCACTATCTCCATAGAGGGTTCTGAAAAATGGGGTGCTCCCACTTTCAATGGCCATATCTTAAAGGACTGCACTTTTTTCCCTTTATAACTGCCAATTATTGCTAGAAGACACCTTCTAAGGAATGTAAAGGAGAACCAAGAGAGCAGATGAATTCATGGGCTAGCAGAGCTACTGGCCTTGTTGGCAGGAAAAGCTCTTTACCAAATACAGCCCAGTGACCCTGGCATGAGCTCAATGCTACTTTTAAGTTCATTTTCGTAGAAAGATGATCAAGATTTCAACTTGAAATGTTTTTTGCAGCTGCTACTGCTTGCTGTGTCCTGAAATCTGGAACTCTACTTTTTGGGAAAGAGATAACTTCTGAAGGCTCTTCAGAAGTTTGTGGTATATTCATTCCCCTTGGAAATGTCTTTGACTCTATGAAATATTGTCAGATAATTCAGAGGTGACACTCTAATTATCCATCTGTCTGGAAAAAAGATAAACGTGAGATTTTGAAAATAAGCTAAAGTTGAAAGTATCAGACTTTTGAAAAAATATGACTTGACTGCAAACCCATTTTCAGTCTGACTTGATTTGAAAAGCATTTGTAGACTTAGATATACGCAACAAATCCATTAATACCTGCCACGACCATCACCAAAAATTTCGGAAACCTTTGCTAAGGAATGTGTAAAGACTACTTCAATAAAATAAACCAAACTAAGAAGCATACCTTAAGCAAAATCTTAGCTAAAACAGAAACTAGGATGCTTGCAGGTTTTTACCAGCATTTTCAATCCAATGCAAAGGCATATATGAAGAAGGAGACAAAATGAAGAATTCTGGTCAACTGAATATTCCTATTTAAGTGTTTCCTGTTCAGTCACCCTGGTGACCTTCTTAGCCCAACTTAGTAATACTTTTCTCATAGCTAAAAGAAGAACATACATTAAATGAGACACTTAGAGGGCTAATCTAATAATTTTCATGACTATTACAATTTGTTAATTCATTGGGAAAATCGATTTGGAGTGTAAAAAGATTAGTCTGTAGGTCTATGCACTGACTATTTCAGCATCAGCCTTGTCACCAGGTCACACTGTCAGGCAGACGAAAACTCCTTGAACACACCCAGAATTTTATTTACAATCTACAGAGGCAATGAAATTTGCATTCAGCTGACTGTCAGGAGGGTTCTTATTCTATAGAATAATCCCTGATAACCTGATTTGGTACTAGCTCTCATGTAAGAAGATACTTTGTAAAAACTGTAAATATGTTATGACTGCATTTCAAAATAATGAATTACGGTTTGCATGAGAAACAACATTTGAAAAATGTGCCATGTTTGAAACCATATTACTTAGCCAATAAAAATTGGCAGCAGGGCCAGAGGGATAATACAGTGGGTAAGGAGCATGCCTTGCTCCCTTTGGACTGAGTTTAGCTCCTAGCACCCATTATGGTTACTCTAGGTGTGACACCAGAGTACAGAGGCAGGAGGAGTCCTGAGGGTGGCCCAGAAAAAAAAATACATAGGCAGCTATGAGCATCATATAGATTTATATGTGATATCTGCTCCCATTGGTTATTTTATTCCTTTGATCCACATAAGCCTGGCTGTCACTTAGAGAGCCAAGTAGGGACACTGTACCAGAGTGAGCAAACAGGAACACTCTAACAGAAACACTCGGTTGACCAGAATTCTTTGTTTCTACTCCTTCTCAGAAAAATGCCTTGCATTGAGTTGAAAACACTGGCTAAAAAAACAAAAACAAACAAACAAAAAAACCTGCACACACTCTATTTCTCTGTTTTATCTAAGCCTTAGCTTAAGGTGTACTTCTTTAAAAATGTTAATTAAAAGATTAATATTAAATGTATTCAGATAGAGCTCTGCATCCATTTACAAACACTTTCTACTTACTGGCTCAGAAAACTCAATATCTGTACACTCATGCTGCATACCTGAAATGTACCTCATGCTAAATGCAATGACATTTCAATAAAAGGAAAGTCCATATTGACATTCCAGAGATGGGTGACTTGTGCCCTTTTTTAGTTAAAATTTACGTACAAGATTATGGAAATGGAAATAGGCCCTCCCGTTGTTCATCGATTTGCTCGAGCGGGCCCAGTAACGACTCCATTGGAGACTTTGTTGTTACTGTGTT
>JAOXYA010105581.1:0-10760 GCA_028565675.1 Sorex palustris | reverse complement strand
TTTTATAGTCTCTGAGTCTTGGCCGCTGATGGATTACACGGTGCCAGGGGGCCAGGTGGTGGGTGTGACCCCCGCCTTTTAGATATTAGTAGCTGTAAAATTACTGGACTGCGAATTTGTTTTTAGTCATATTCATCTGAGCAATTGCTTATCTCCAAGTATGACATTTTGGTATGTTCAGTTCCTGTAACAGCTTACCTCGCAATCATTGAAAGTATTACAATAAAACCCATGCTTAGATCCTAGGAGCTATTGGCAGCTTTTATAGAAATGGACTGGGTTTATTTTCAGATAGAACAAAATCAGTTATGCAGGAAAAGCCTTGAACTGAAGCACACTTTGTACCTTGCTAATGGCATTTGCCACATTCTGTCTTGAATTGTAATTGTCTAGTTTCCTTTCTGAGACCATAGCTCTTCGGAATGGGATCACAGTCGTGTTTCATTTTTACAGTAGACATGAGTGGCAGTAGACCTGGGAATCTTTTTTTCTTTTTCTGTTGTTATTTCCAAAGTTTTTTTTTTTTTTCCAAAGCAAGGTCATGGAGATGCTATTCTCCCTGCTTCAGAACTGCAGAACTGAGAGATCCATTAAAAACCAAGGATCTGCAGGAGAGCAGAGCAGGACTAACTTGTTAGATGAGAATCAGAATGATTCGGAACAGAACGAGATAGAACCCCAAATCTTTGACCACAGAATGGTCCTGTGTGTCTAGACAAAGGAATGATGACGATGATAAAATCTACATTGCAGTATGGACAGGCACCTTGCTATTTTTGGAACACAGACTTGAGTGTTTTTCTTGTAAATTTCATCTGAAACTGGGATGTTTGGTCTAATGGATTCATCAGAAATTGGTCTAGGGGTTGGAGCAATAGTACAGAGGCTAGGGTCAGTGCCCTGTATGAGGCTGACCAGGGTTTAATCAATCCCTGTCTCCCATGTGGCCCCCTGTACCCTGCCAGAAGTGATCCCTGGGGCACAGAGCCAGGAGTAAGCCCCGAACACTACTGGGTGTGCTACCCCTGCCCCCACAAAAAAGCCAGGGAAAAATTGGTCTAAAATTTTATATAATTAGCATCTAATTATTATATGTATACTTAAATAAGAATATTTATCATGTGTTTATAGGAGAGATATAAACTCTCTCTCTCTCTCCCTCTCGGAGAGCCTGGCAAACTACCAAGAGTATCCCACCCGCATGGCAGAGCCTGGCAAGCTCCCCGAGGTGTATTCGATACGCCAAAAACAGTAACAACAAGTCTCACAATGGAGACGTTACTGGTGCCTGCTCGAGCAAATCGATGAACAATGGGAGGACAGTGCTACAGTGCTACAGTGCTGGCATTGGGGATCAGAGAGGGAGGGGCTTCCAGCTGGACTTGCAGGGGCAGCTCTCGGGGAGGGGGGGTGACGCTGGACTGGCCACCCCTGCACTCTGTCTACTCACTGCATGCCTATGTCATGGGGCTCCCACAAAGTGGGCTTCCCCCACCCCGCATGTTGTCTCCTTCATTGGGCAGGGTCCTTCTCGATCACAGTTGGCTGCTCTCTCAGAAGCAAATCCCTTTTTGATGGGAGAGATCATCAGAGAGAAGTCACATCAGAGATGGCAGGATTGGTGCCCGGGGAAGCTCCCATCTGTGACTGTTCCTCTACAGAGATACGAGAGCCCAAGGCGGAAGCTTGCACCCTAGTGCCAGTTGCCTCAGGAATCCGGCCCCTCCACGTCCCTCCATCCCTGTTCTTGTCCCATTTGGGGGTGCTTTGATTATTTCTATTTTTTGTCCTGCAGCCACACGTGGAAGTGCTCAGTGTTTACTCTAGACTCTCCGCTCCGCTGTTATGCATGGTAGGGCTGTGGGGGTGGTTGTCAGGGGAGCCACATGGGAGCCGGGGATTGATCCTGGGTCAACTACGTGTGAGGCAGGCCTCCTCCCTGTTATGATGCCCTGTTTGTTTCCAAACACCCTCGTTGGAACCACCTCGGCAGAGAGCCACTGTCGTTTCAGCTTCCCTCATCCCGGCTTTCTTGCCGAGCCCATGGTGGGGAGTAATGATCCCCTGATGGCCTCACAGGGAGTGGATTTGCGATATGAAATGTCGGAGGCGTGACACCACTGGACGGCACTGGCACGCTGATCCTTTGTGGCCGACCCCGAGGATTGTGCAGCTGTAGTTGCACAGGCCGGCAGCCAAGAGATTTCATTCTTTTGGCAGGACACGGCGCACTTTTCGACACCCAGGGTCGTAACTGTTTCTACACCGATTTAGGGCTGGAGGGGGCGGGGGATGGGGAGGAGGTTTCCAGGAATGCCTCCAAACACAGTTGGGTGCACATCGCATTGGAAGCGTGCTGCAAACCGAACCCCATGTCGTCACAAACAGAGCTGGGTGGTTTCCTGGCAACACTTGCTGCCTGCCTGGACAGCGCAGATGTGGATGGCTCAGAGATTTCAAGCACTAGTGTTCCGTGCTCAGGGTAGAGATCTGACTGAAAGAAAAGCTGGGTGGAGGGCTTGGCTGGTTGGTTTTACCCACCAAGGACCCCCAGCCTGATTGTCAACACCCAGGCAGCAATTGAAACAAAAATTACATAAAAGCCATGACTTGGGTTTAAAAAAAAAAGAATAAAATAAAAATGATTCCACAGAAACCTGTGAAAGCACAGCCGTGCCTGAGGCTGCCCACACTCCTGGACGTGGGTGTCGCTCTCTCGATGGCATCTTGTGGCCTCACACAGGAAGGACTCGGCAGCGCCTGCCCAGCGCCCTGGGAATCTGGCAGTGACCTGCCACTTAGCAAGCCTTTTTTGGCATCTGCTTGAGAGACTGGAACTAAAGGGGGGTGGGGCTTTAAAAAAAAGTCTGCTTTCTTCTCCAGTGAAATGGAAAAAAAAAGTCGGCACCGAATAAATAGGGAAGAGTTCAGATGAATTCTCCGGACTGGCATTCTGGAGAGAAAAGGAAGGAAAACAGAATCTCAGAGCATCCACTCTGCATCTTTCCTCTTTGGCTGTTCTCATGCCAAGAGAATTCTCCTGGGCAATAAAGTTCCGCAGGGGCCGAGTCATAGTATAGAGGGTAGGGAGCTTGCCTTGCATGCAGTTGACATGGGTTCGATCCCCGGCATCCCATATTGTCACCTGCACCCTACCAGGAGTGATCCCTGAGTGCGGAGGCAGAAGTCAGTCCTGAGCACCACTTGATATGGTCCTCAAATGGAAGATATTTAAAAAATTGCAAATCTCTGGTGAACCAGAACCCTGGGGGTGGAGAATGGGCACGGCTTTCCGTGTCTTTTCTCTTGTACCTTGACCCGGCTCGGGTCACATGCTGACATTTCTTGCATCTCTCACCCATCCTTTTTTTTTTTTTTTGGTTTTGGGTCACACCCAGCGATGCTCAGGGGTTCCTCCTGACTCTGCAGTTAGACATCACTCCTGGTGGTGCCTGCATTGCCCCTATGAGATACTAGGGATAGAACCCAGGTCGGCTATATGCAAGGCAAGTGCCCTCCCTGCTTTCCTATGGTTCGGGCCCCTTCTGATCCATCTTGGGTCCCCTCAAGACCTCCCAAGCCACCAGAATTGCACACAGAAGCTTCCTTGTCCACTCAGCGGCTCATTCTCACCACATTCACACCCAACTCCCTGTAAGCCAGACAGCTAAGTCACAAGGCCCTTGATGTCCAGTCACAGGTGACACCCCGGAGTCTGACTGCCCCACCAGGAAGACATTTTAGCTTCCAAGTGGGGTTAGAGCTTAGCGGGGCATGTGCTTTCCTCAGCTCTCCCTAGCTTGCAGCCTCTGTGCATCACCCCATCATATCGTCCGTGACGCTGGTGAATGGAAGATCCCTCATTTCTCCTGCGTCTCCCATCTGCTCCCTTTGGCCAGCCCACCTCCCCGCTTTGGGATGGCATCTCGTTCCCTGAACGAGATGTGCCTGGCAGTGCCCTCAGGAGGGAGGACAGAAAGCGAGGCCAAGCTCTCAAGAGAAAGCCGTTTTCCTGAGCTGTGACAGCTCTCGGGGCTCACTGCTGAGTTGGTGACATCTCGCATTGTGTTGGTAAGCAGGGACCCCGAAAAGAGCTGGTAGGATGGATGCGTCATTTTCCACCTTGTATCTGTGCTTCCTCTTCCGTGAATCCCCCGTCATTATTATTTTGGAGGCCACGCTTGGCTGTACTCTGGGCTGACCCCTGTGCTCAGGGGTCACTCCTTGCGGCTCTCGGGGGGACCCGATGTGGTGCCGGGGATCCAAGCTGGGTCAGCCACGTACCAGGCAGCTGCCCTCCCTGCTGCACGGTCACTCCAGTGTCTGCCCTAGTCTTCTGGAGTTCACGGGTGACGCCTTTCTGGTCTACACAGTCTTGAAGTAGGTTTTCGTGAGGTTCATAGACCAGTCTGCTCCTCACTCAGGGTGAGCTGAGCACACTGCTGCCAGAAGGAGTGAATGACTGAAGCTCTGGGAAGTGAACACGTGGACGACGCAGCAGGAAAGGGCCAAGACCCTCGAGGCACTCCTGGGAGCAGTGTCCAGCGGTGCAGTTGGTCTGGGGATCAGCTGCCCTTTCTGAGCAGCCACGAGACAGCCCGTGTGCCTTCGTGTCAGAACCAGGGTGGCATGAGGCTCCAAGGTGTCGACCCAGTGTGTCTTGCCCCTGTGCTGTTTCCCCAGAATGCACAGCCCGGCCACCCTCACCATGTCTGCAGTGGCTGGGTCCACAGCGACTGCGGGAGCCTTGGGAGAACGTGGCCTGTGAAGAATCAGGGGCCATGTCCACAGATGCCCAGAGTGAGGGCGTCCCAGGGTGACTGCCGTGCGCAGAGAGAAGCTTCTCACCAGCGAGTGGGTCTCCAGGCAGAGCCGACGCCCACAGTGCTGATCGGGTTCCATGGCATCCACGTGAGACCCCCTTCCTTGTCCTGCTGTCCCCCTGCTGGGGGCCCCTGCACACAGGAAATAAACGCTCCCATTGCTGTTCCCGGCCATGTCTCTCCTCCCCACATCTGTGTTCAATGGGGTCTTTTCTCTCCCACTGGTCTGTGCCAGGTGGTGATTGATTTGCTTGTCCAGCCTCAGAAGAACCCGGAGAGGCCATGCGTGGGTGGGGGCGGGGAGAGTCGGGGTCCCCTGTGGCCCAGCACGCAGCCTTGGTTCCTTCCACATGGCTGAAATCAGAGGTGCCTTTCCCACTCTTGCCCCCCTTCCCCACTCAGCGTCAGGCTGCAGCTAGTCTGCAACTCAGCACCTCCTTGAATGTACATTTGTGTACATAAATGTATATGTGCAGGTAGACATGGCAAATATATGTACACTTAAACATGACCTATGTGTATGTATAAATGTGTATGTACATATAGACATGGCAAGTATATGTACATGTACATATAAACTTGACATGTGTATGTATAAAGGTATATGTACATATACATAAATGTAGCATAGCTGTATATGTATAAATATATCTGTATTTCCTTCTGACTTCATTGGCATTCCTCTTGAGGCATTGTTCCCCTTACATGCCATAATGAAAGTGGTGAAATGTAGGGCATGGAATTTTCTGCTCCTCTGTCCAGATGGTAGCCCGGCAAAGCTGTATCACTAATTTCCCTCTTTCTTTATCCTTTGGCTCAAAATGTGTTGGATGCCTTTGTGGGCGATGTAAAAGCCTGAGCGCTATCAGTGGGGATGACATGAATACCTTGGAATCTGAGCTGTCTGGCGCGTTCTGGGTGACCTGAATATTTTCTGCTTTGGATCATCGTCCTAATCTGCTCCTTTTGCAGAGCACTTTGAGGCCTCCAGATGCCCTTTCGTGGCGTTATCTCAGAAGCCGTGTAAGCACGGGGCATCAAGAGGACAGAATGAGTGGAAGGAAATAAACTCGGGTGAGCGTGCCAACACTTAGGCCCGCAGCCTGCTCACCGCCACATGAATTTCACAGCTGGTCTCAGCCACAACCCCCACCCCACCCCCGCACGTGCTAAGGTGCAGAGAAAACAACCCTCAACATCCCCACCCCCCACCCCTACCCCTGTGGACGCTTCACTCCCAGGTTGCGTGTGTCGACTCTTTTCTAGCACTGCTCAGATCTGTTAGAGCTCTGGCTCCCTTTCACACTTAAGAGATAACCTGCAAAGGGGTGGTCTGGCATGCTTGGAAAGTGCCAGGTGAGGTGCAGGAATCTTCTTCTGCATTCTCCCCCACCCCCTTGTGAGGGAAATCACTCCCTGGCAGAGTTGGAGCTGAGACCAAGGATCTCCGTCCTTCCTGTGCTGGCGGTGGTGCCCCAGAGACCACAGCCTTGCCCTGTCATCTTCTCGTAGCCACCTGCACACCCCAGCTCATTCCACAGGGTTTCGGGAAGGTTCTTGGGCATGTCCCATCTGCAGGAGTCATTTCAATGAGTCAAGATGAAGTGGGAATGTTCTCTTATTTTGGGGCATACCCAGTGGTGCTCAGTGGTCACTCCTGGCTCTGCACTCAGGGATTACTCTTGGCGGTGCTTGGGGGACTCTATCGGATGCCGAGGATTAAACTTGGGTTGGATGCGTGCAAGGCAAATTCCCCACGTGCAGTACTATCACTCCAGCACCAAGTGGGAACATTCTTGCCTGGCGTCTGAGAGGGATGCTCGGTGATTTCCGCTCCACTGACCTGTTGATTGTTAGGGTGCAGAACTGAAAGAGGAGGTCAGGCTCTTCTCTTTAATGGACATACTTAGAACAGTGCAAGTCAACAGAGATTGTGTTTGTGCAAACACCAAGGAAATGATTGCTTCTCCACAAGTGGTGCCTGTGGCAGCTTAGCGACCAGATGTTTTCAGGCTACAGCCAAAGCACTTTCAGCTTTATGATCATCACAGTCGATCTGATTGGGGAGACCTTGGCTTTAAAAAGTCCTGTTTCACAGGGATGGAGGTGAAGAGAACCCACAGCATTGAAAACATGTTGACTTATCACCGATGGATGATTTCTGTTATGTCTATCTCTGTGTAGTTGTCACCCCTCACATCACCAACATATCCATGTCCTCGCACCTTACCCCAACACCCTTCTCCCCACCCCACCCCCCACACACCATGGCCCCTTTCTTTCATCTCTGCCCTCGTTTTCTAGGTTTTCCGGGATCCACCCTACTTTTCACAGAGCCTTGGATTCAGTTTTGTTGTTGTTGCTTTGTTTTTTGTTTTGTTTTGTTTTGTTTAATGTAGAAGTACTGCTATTTATTCAGCCACTGATTAGGCTGATTGAATTGGGCATGGACTCCACGTTGTTGCTCTTGTTTTCCTTGCCAGCTCTCATTCCCATCCAAGGTGGCATTGGATTTTAATGATTTTACTCTCCATAATTGCCTCCAGTTTATTTTGCCCTCAAAAGCAGGATTTCATAATTTTAGTTTTCTTTGCGGCAGAATCATTTTCTGTTGGATCCTCTGAATATTCTGTCCCTGCTTCTCCCCCCAGCCCTCTCTTGGTAGGCAGTCAGCTTGCCTTATGGTTTGGTTCCTAATGGACTCGCCTGCACCGAGCTGTAGGTAACCGGAGTATTTCCCTATCTTATGGGGAAAGGCTGCGGGCCCACCTGGAATTTCCATTTAAAAACATTTTTTAAAGAATAAATGTCCATGGGACTGGGGTGATAGCACAGCAGGTAGGGCATTTGCCTTGCATGCAGCTGACCCAGATTCGATTCCCAGCATCCCATATGGTCCTCTGAGCACTGCCAGGAGTGATTCCTGAGTGCATGATCCAGGGGTAACCCCTGTGCATCACCAGGTGTGACCCAAAAAAGCGAAAAAAAAAATAGTCCAAACAGTTCCCCATCGAGGTGACAGCAACAATGCACATTTCCTTTCTCTTCACATACTCACCCCCGGAGGAGAAAAGTTATTTCCCTTCTCTTGGCCTTATGCCCACTCTCAGGAATGCTGAATGCCCATTGGGACTCTGATGTGAGCTTCCCTGGTCCCAAGTAAGAGTGTCTTTCTTTGAGATTCCTTTTATTTTTGCTTTTGCGTTGTTTGGGGGCCACACCCTGGCTCTGTGCTCAGGGATCCCTCCTGGCAGGGCTCGGGGGGGGGCATATGGGGTGCTGGGATGGAAGCCAGGTCATGAGCAAGACCTGTGCCCGAACCCCTGGATTATCTCTGAGTCTGCTTGTTTATTTTCTATTTCTTTAACTTAAAAAAAAATAGACTGAGCTTCTGTGATTAATAGTCCTGCTCATGATGGCTTCACATGGATAATGATCCCAGCACCAAGCCCATCATGGGTATACCCACTCTCTCCCTCAAGAACCCAGTGCTTGTCCTTTTGAAGACTGCCCCCACGGCAGCTCAATGGTATGCATCATTTCTCCCGCTTTGTTGTCTTGGTTGCTCCCAGGCTGTGTTATCTTGAAGCCCCAGCTGTGCGAGCTCCTTCTGTCTGCCCCTCTCCCTCTGCTGACCCCACTCGCCACCCTCCCTTCTGCTTCCCTCCATGAGACTGCAAAGCGCAAGATTTGGTTCTTTCTCAGAGCTGCGTCAGATTCCATGGTGTCTATACACTATAACTCCTCTTTCTTTTTTTTTTAACTTCAATTATCTTTATTCCTTTTTCAGTTATAAAACTGTTCCTGATTGGGTTTTAGTCATACATTGTTCCAGCACCCAGCCCTTCACCAGTGTATACATTTCCCAACACCAATCACCAGCTTCCCTCCCTCCTCTTCCCAGCTGTCTGTATGGCAGGCACTTTCCTTTTCTCTGTCTCTCTCCCTCTCCCCCTGTGTCTTTCTCTCACTCTGCCTGTCTGCCTGTCTCTCCCTCCTTTAAGCACTCAGTTCTTCTTGTCCAGAGTGGTCATTTCCAACTCTCATTGTCCCAGTGATCCCTTCTCTATCCTAACTACCCTCTGCCCCCCCCACACACACCCTGGTGGCAAGCTTCCAGCTGGGACCCCACCTTCTTGCTTCATTCATCCACAGTTGGGTATTTGGGCTGTCCCCCTCTCCCGGCTCTCAGACTCGATTCAGCGATGGACAGAAGCGTGCCCGTGGCCTTTCCAATTTGTGTCTTTGTGTTTGGGGGATCAATGTTCAGTGGCCAACTCACGGAATTGTATGGGAGATCCGTTCTTATCTTTTGGAGAGATTTTCAGGTTGCTTTACAGAGAGGCGGACACAGATGACATGCTCAGCCTCAGTGGATCAGGGCTACTGTCCTAAGACCATGAGAATTTTGTCATGTCATCTCCGTGAAAGAATGCGTTTGGATTCTTTTGCCCACCTAGAGCCAGGTGGGTGAGGGTGCACCACTTCTGCCACGCAGAAGGGCAGAGAATGATGGAGACCTTTTGTAGGACCACCTTAGAGGCTGACCAGGTAGCTTCCTGGCTCCCACCCCAACAGCCCAGGCTCTGTCTGTGTCCCCAAGTCTGAAAATCTCCAGAATTTTCTTGGGGGACTGAATGCAGAACAAAGCCTACTCAGAGTCTCTTCTTTAGGGTGTGGCAGTGAGGGACTCTGTGTGTGTGTGTGTGTGTGTGTGTGTTCGCAGGGGCCTATGGGTGTTGCTGAATGCAGGCAGGCTTGCCTTCAAGTCCACCTTCCTGGCTTCCCTGGGAAGTCTCTGCTTCCCAAGAATTCTGTACCCCCAGTGGGAGGCACAGACAAGCAGCTGTGTCCACCCTTGGCCACTTCATCCAGCCTTCATTCCCTCCAGCTATCCCAAACCTGGGGCCTTCGTTGCCGTGCCCCCAGAAGTCAGGAGACGCCACCCTTAGTGGGTGGTGGTTGCATGGTCATTGATGCTTCCAACAAGTGCAGGGGTGTGTGTTTTAAGTAGCTGGTGCTGGGTGCCAGGGGCGTGCTCTTGCACACATCCAAGAGGCAGCGCCATCTCTCACCATCCGCGTTGTGAATAGACGGTGCCCATGGAGACAGGAGGTTGGTATACAGTGCTCATCAAGGCAAGGGACAGTGCACATGGATTTTCTAGACCTCTGGTTCCAGCACCAATGGAGGAACTCCCTCTCTGCACTCTACAGCCCCCTCTGTGCATGGTGCATGCTCAGCCTTTTCAGTTTGCCATGCTCAGGGCCTCTCCTGATTCTGTGCTTGGCGGGACTTTGAGGAGCAGGAGTTTGAAGCAGGGCTGGTGAAACAAAAACGCTCTGGTGCCAATGCAGTCTCGTGAGCTGTAGGCAATTCGGAGTTTCTCAGTGTACCTCCGTGCCAAAACATTGTCCGTTTCTCTGAAACTGGAAGTTTTTCTTCATCACATTTATTTAAAAAAAATTTTTTTTTTCGGGCTGGAGTGATAGCACAGGGGGTAGGGTGTTTGCCTTGCATGCTGCCAACCTAGGTTCAATTCCCAGCATCCCATATGGTCCCTTTGAGCACCGCCAGGAGTAATACTTAAGTGCTTGAACCAGGAGTAACCCCTGTGCATCACCAGGTGTGACCCAAAAAGCAAGAAAAGAAAAAAAGAAAAAAATTCCACATTACCTTTTGTTTTATTGTATCATCATGAGATAGTAACAAAGCTTTCATGTTTGAGATTCAGCCGTACAATGATGGAATACCATCCCTCTACCAGTGCACATTTTCGGCCACCGATGTCCCAAGTATCCCTGCCCCCCCCACACACATCCCAGTCCTCACCCTACCTCTTTGACAGACAATTTTCCCCACTTAATCACTTAACTTCCCGTTAGTCATCGATTTGCTTGAGCGGGCGCCAGTAACGTCTCCATTTGTCCCTGTCCC
>JAOXYA010105564.1:0-10761 GCA_028565675.1 Sorex palustris | reverse complement strand
CAATGTCATCAGCAAAGCAGAGGTGGTGTAGTTGCTGACCATCTATCTTCACTCCCATTCCTTCCCATTCCAGTCATTGCATGACGTTCTCGAGGGTGGCACTAAAGAGTTTCAGTGAAATGGTTTCACCCTACCAAACCCCTCTCTTGACATCGATGCTTACTTCCTTGTAAAATTGTTAGATCCTGGTAGTGTACTGTAATATGACTCAATGAGGATCCTGATGTATTGAGTTTGAATGCCCTGTTTGGCTAGGGCTTTTTGATGACCACTTCTGTCTCAACAGAATCAAAGGCCTTCTTTAAATCAATGAACGTTAGACAGAATGGCATCTTGAAATCCCGAAAAACCTCAATGAGCTTGGTTATCATGTGGATATGGTGGATGGTGCTGAATCCTTTTTGGAACCCGGCTTGCTCGCATGGTTGTTCTTCATCTAGTGTTCTGCCAATCCTATTCAGGAATTACTCGAGTGAACAGCTTGTAGATGACAGACAATAGGCAGAGTAGGCGATAGTTGCCAATATTGTGGATGTCTCCCTTCTTATATAGTAGTACAGTCCTGCTGGTTTTCCATTGGGACGGAACCTTGCATTCAGACAGGTAACATGAAGAGCGTGGCCAGTGTATTGATGAGTACTGATGGTAGGTTCTTCAGGTGTTAGGTCTGACCTTGTCTGGGCCAGGTGCTCTTTGTTTCTTTACCGATGAGATGGCGTGTTGGATTTTGAAAGGAGAAGGTTGGGAACGACATGTCCATCCTGCGGAATTTGGTATGTGGGTAGGTGGACGTGGCTGTTAAAAAGATCTGAGTAGAAGTCACGAATAATCTTTTGTATTGCCCTTCTGGAAGATGTGATAGATCCATCAGGATGTCGGAGGGCAGTCATCTTAGTCTTGTAGTTGGTGAAGGACAGGCAGGCATTACGAATGCTTTTCCAGGCTTCTGCCACATCTACCATTATATTATTTAATATAAATAATTAATTATAATTGAATTGACAAATCGAACCACTGGAGTGATAGCACAGAGAGTAGGGCGTTTGACTTGCATGTGGCCTACCCTGCCAACCCGAGTTCGATTTCTCCACTCCTCTCAGAGAGCCCGGCAAGCTACCGAGAGTATCTCTCACTAACAGCAAAGCCTGGCAAGCTACCCGTGATGTATTCAATATGCCAAACATAGTAACAAGTGTCACAATGGAGACATTACTGGGCCCGCTTGAGCAAATCGATAAACAATGAGAGGACAGTGACAGTGACAATTAATTATAAGGAGAGGGGTAATTAACTTTTGAGTTTGGAAAACTGGAACACATCACTTTAATCACTGATATCAGTAATTGAACAAATCAACATTGTGTGACTTATGATAGGCTGCAATAAGAAGACTCTTATAGCAGCAATATCCCTTCCAAAGTGGCACTGCCAGAATTTAATCATGAAGAAACATTAGGCAGCATATAAAATAACTGTCTTGCAATATTCAAAATGTGTCCTCATAAAATTCAAAGAAATATTAAGACCCTGATCCAAACTAAAGAACTCTGAAAAGATGTGTCAGTTTGAAAGGATTCTGACTTTGACCTTATAAGTCTAAGGACATTATGAGGACAATGTGTGAAACTTGACAGGGTATTGAGAATTAGTTTGAGAGAACACATCAATATTAATTTTATGATTCCGGTGATTCAGATTATGTAGGAGAGTTTCATGCTTGTAGAAAATATACAGTAAGTGTATTTAGATAAGAGAGCAACTGATCTCCAAATTACCTTTAAATGGTTCTAGAGGGGAAAAAATCTTTCCTTCCTAAACCTACAATTGTTCTATAAGTGTGTGATCATTTCAAAACTTAGAAAAATAAAATGTACCTGAAAGCAGGCCATTCCTTTTGCTTAGAAATACCTTAATAGCATCCACTTAAGAATACATTTGTATAATCAGGCTGTTACTCACATTCTTGGTTTTCTTCCGGTTCTTGGAAAACACTATTTTTCTTCCTATTACAGAATCTTGAACCGTAGTACTTGCTGTTCCCTTTTCATGTGACTACTTTTCTAGATTATTCTAAAGTTTCAAGATCTTGGCTTGAAGAAACATACTCAGTCTTGAGATGGTTTACCTACAGCTCCCATGGTCACTCCCTATATTTAATTTTTCAGTGCCTTTATGAATGATTATTTGCTCAACATGGTTATTCCTCTAATAAAGTACATAAGTTCTGAGATCTTATCTGAATTATGCTTAGTTTCTCTTAGGCATTGGACAGTGTCTGTTAGACTATAAGAGATATATCACATATGCTAATCTGTAAAACATATAATTGTTGTCTTTTTGGAGCCACACTTAGCAATGCTTAGGGGTTACTCCTGGCTCTGCACTGAGTAATCAAGCTGGCTGTGCTTGGGGGGCCATATGGGGTGCTGGAGATCGAATCCAGGTCAGCCGCGTTCAAGGGAAATGCCCTAGCTGCTGTGCTATAACTCCAGCCCCGTGAAAGACATATTTTTGAAATAGAATTAGGACTATAAATTCATGAAGTAAAAAATTAAAATGAAATTCACATCTTTCTGGTCCCACCAAACCTATGGTCTTAACTAATAATTTGTACA
This sequence comes from Sorex palustris, assembly GCA_028565675.1. Classification (NCBI taxonomy): domain Eukaryota; kingdom Metazoa; phylum Chordata; class Mammalia; order Eulipotyphla; family Soricidae; genus Sorex; species Sorex palustris. Next base: position 8,146 of record JAOXYA010105564.1, on the reverse strand, counting down.
GTTTAGGCAACAAAGCAGGGCTGGAGCAATAGCACAGCAGTAGGGCATTTGACTTGCATGTGGCCGACCCGACAGACCTGGGTTCAATTCTTCCACCCCTCTCAGAAAGCCCGGCAAGCTACTGAGGGTATCTTGCCTTCACAACAAAGCCTGGCAAGCTACCCATGATATATTTGATATGCTAAACACAGTAACAAGTCTCACATTGGAGACATTACTGGGCCCGCTCAAGCAAATCGATGAGAGGTCAGTGACAGTCACAGTGACAGAGGCAACAATGTAGATTCAGAGAGTGAGCTTCTACAGCATGTGCTGGGTAAAAACTGGGGTCAGCCACATGTGTCACAAACTCTATAACTCCCCTTGTACTATCTCTCTGGTCCTAACCTATGTGTACTTTAAATATTACTCTTTTGCTCTGGTGTCTTAAATGCCTCTCAAATCCTTCAGGTATTTTATAGACACAAATGCACCACTTCCCTATCTAATGACTGGCTTTTATACTAGATCACTTGTAAACATACATACAGAATATTTATACACTCATTTAGAGCCATGTATAATAAAAATCAACTTCTTAGCCTTCAATAGAAAGCAATGTAGCATATTTTAATTAACCTAAAATTTTAACACCAAAATAATCTTAAAGATGAAACATTTCCATTGTTTCCAGTAGTCATGAAATGTTTATTATACATCATTATCACTGAACAAAATAAGAAATACTTACAAAAAGGGAGGATTGTGTGATTGTGCATGCAGATATGGAAGCAAATTCTGGGGAGACGCACTCTGTATTCTAAAATCTAAAAGCAAAAACATGCACAATATGTTTTAGTATGCCTGCATATTTGCACGTGTGTGTGTGCATGCGCGTGCGTGCGAGCACGTGTGCGCACTCCCATACAAACATTAGAGTATTTCCCTTGGCTTTAGCCTAAGGAATAGAAGATTTATTACTTTATCTCAGCAAGTTGAATTTTTATAAATTAAACCAAGTCAAAAAACCTAAAACTTTGTTATTAGAAATATGCTTTAATAGCCACTAAGTCATTTTTAAAGAATTAATAGTAAGGTTTAGGAAATGAAGGAACACAGAAAGGGAGATGAGAGCGTGAACTCAGCTGGTGCATGTGGTGATGAGTGAGGTCAGCATCTGCCAACGCAGTCATGTGACTGAAGTCACCCGTTGATTCAAACAGCACAATCCAAAACTGGATGGAAAGGCCATAGCTTTGTGACTTGGAATTTTGATAGTGAATAACAGACATCTTCAGAGAAAAAGACATTGCTTTGCTCCAAAGAATCTGAACATCCTTGGGCCATTTTGAGTGACAAATAGATGTCTAATAATCAACTGAAAGTTCTTCTCTGATGAGAGGAGTTTCTACAACTGCTGATTTAACACTCTCTGGGCTTCCTTTTCCACACATAGAGCAGTAGGTTATAAATGAGATATCTTGTGCATGTGTGTATGTATTGTCATCAGCTCTCTGAGAAAGCTTTTAAGGTATAAAAAATAGATGGATACTTTCTTTTACTGTTGAGAGACTTGCTAAGCATACTATCATATGATTGGGCTGATTATTTACCAAACAAGGAAACCAGGAAAAAAGGGGCAAGAGATGGCTCGCACTTATATTCACACGCTGTTCACTAATTATTGCATCCCTGCCCAGAGGGAGTTCCTTTCCTGATTTGTGCAAAGTCCCATATGACTAGACATATCCCTGTACGTGGATCTGGACCAAGGACAGATTAAATATAGTGACAAATATTTATCTACTCAGGAAACAACCACCTCTCATTATTCACTAGTCAAATTTCTCTGAATTCAATGTGTATTAGAGACACTACTAAAACAGATAAGCAGCCTTCATATTCAGACTATTTTGCAAGCAACAAGTTCATTGATTTCTACCTTCAGACTATAGGCACTTTTCTACTTTTATTTTGTTTCCTTTATGAACTGGATGGACTATGGAGCTTGCTAATCATAAGTTAAATATAAATCTGCAGTCAAGCAAAGGGCTTATAAATGAGACTAATTTAAGCTATATAAATACATTACTGATGGTTACAGAGAATGAAAAGGAGATGCTATCAACAATTTAAAGTAATGTTTCTGAATGAATTATTCAACATGTCTCATACATTGTAGTAGATATCTTTAAAGTTTAGGCATCACTGAACAGATATAAGTACATGGAGATTAATAAATCTCTAAGGCCTCTCCAATGGTAAAGAAGAGTTAAACAGAAATATCTATGAGCCTTTGTTTGTAGTTTGACATTTATAGTTATGTGATTCCCCAAGTTGGAAGGGGGGGGCAACCATAACTTTTCAACAGCCCCCAGCCCATTGGTCTGAGTTGGATGGTATCATCCAAGTTCTTAGAGTTTCTCTTAGAGGACCCTGACCATGCTGAAGCCTATGATCATTTACTTTTCTGTCATCCCAAATAAATGATTACAATTGGAGATCCCAGACTTGTATTCCTTTTATTTCAACATCTAATAAATATAAAGTCAATAAATGGATTGCTGAATTATTTGAATGAAAAATAAGATAATGTGAAATTTGTTCCTGTAGACCTACATTTAAAAGTAATGCGTTGACTTTACAAACCCTGAAATTTGTTGATGATTAGCAAGTAATCTATACATATTTTCTGGATAATTATTTAAACAGAAAGAAGATAATATGAAATTTGTTTCTATTGACCTGCATTCATAAATAAGCAAAACTTGCAGTCCCTTCACTGAAAAATCTTGGGTGGTATCAAACACTCAGAAAGACAAAAGTCTGGATAGCCAACACATAGAGGGGTCAGAGAGAAAGTACAATGGAAACAGAGTTTGCCTTGCACACAGAGGAGCAGTATTTGATTCCCAACATCACTTATGGTCCCTGAGCCCAGCCAGTGTCATCCCTGCGCTCAGGAAACCCTCTGAACTGCATGGAGTGGGCCCAAATCAAAATAAAATCAAACTAGATGACAAATACATAGAAGACAAATTGTGTTGATTTGCTTTAAGTCCTCAGGAAAAGGCAGTACATGACTATAGTATATAAGCATGAATGGAAAATTAAGTGGAACTGTATAAATATATATACAGAAGTAAAAAAAGATCTCCAGCTTTGTTCCTTATCCAGTAAATTTGAGTTGCAGTATTATGAATTAAGGATCTGAAAGCGCATTTTAGCTCTTTCTAACATGTGTTATGGTCACTCAATATCTTTACTAAAACTATACATCAGTAAGTTTATCTTCCATAACATCAAAAATTGATAAAATGAGGAGATGCAACTAAAATCTTTCTAAAACTAACTTTCCAGTTTTAAATAATCACCGTTAGAAATCAGGCTTTTATAATTCTACCAAATTTCCAGAAGGGGGCAGCATTTATTCACAGTAGGAACATAAGAAACTAGCTGGGTTTCATAGCAACAAAAATTGGAATGATGTATGCAGGAAATGATGGTTAACAGTATTGCAAATCACAGTACCTCAATAAAAATGGAGAGTGGGGGAGTTGGAAAGCTGGATTAAAGGGGCACTGGAGCTCCTTTAATGTGGCACTAGTACTGAGGATGTCAAGTGTAGGAAAGTGCTAGAATATACTCAGTGAAACATTCAAGTACTTCTCTCAGCAAAAACTCAGTCCTTGTTGTTCACTCATCACTGACTCTGTGATGCTGAGGAAATTTTCTGATGCAAAGCAGCTGCTTAATTGATAAAGACCAGGGTTGGATTGGGATCCCAGAGCAAACCTGAGGCACAGGGAAGTAGGCAAATCTATCTTTGGATTTTTCTCTCTTTATTCTCTGTTTTAGTACTTTTCCCTCCTTCTATAATCTTCTAAACACAATCTGTAACTTTCCTTAGCCATGAATCTTTGTTACTTTTAACTTCTCCACCCTTCTCTTTATTTATAAAATACATTGAACACACCTCACATTTCACTGATTTTGCTCTAACTCCCCTGTACTGTCATCTTCTATATAGTTATATACTATAAGATTCAAAAATGTCTAAGGGTAATTATATTAGAGAGCAGGATGAGAACTTGGATTAATGTGCATTAAATATGCGCACGAAGATTGACTTTCTAACACAAGAAGGTGAGTTTCTGCTACAGGCAAATCAGGGAGAGAAGGTACTTCATGAGATGAAGACGTCACAGTTCCTTGGGAATCCCACCACTTTCCAAATTAACAAAATGGGAGGGAAAAGAAGTTTTAAAAATCTTCTCTGTTACCTGTTTTCTTTTGTATGCGAAGAAGTGAAGATGTGGGAAGCTAGTGTTTCGAAAAGCTCTTGCTGATTATTGTCAGAACAGAACCTTAAAGTTCTTTATGGTCATCATGCAGTGCACTTTCTAGGGGTCTGCTAGTCTTTAAAATTTTTTTAACCTCATCCCCATTTGCTCGTGGTGAATAATTTGCTTTTGTTATAAATAGACACTCTTTTTAGGGATGCTTTAAATTTTCAAAAAAAAAATAATTTGTCAATTTCATGGATCATAGTTGATATATCTTAAAGTCACAGTAAAACCCAAAATCACCTGTTTATCTATTTTCTATCATCTATTAATCTATCTATCTGAATTGGACCACAACTAGCTAGTTCCTGGGGCTTACTTCTGACTCTGCACTTAGGGATCATTCCTGGCATTGTTCTAGGAACCACATGTGGTTCATTGGCTGTGTGACAAACAAGTGCCTAACCTGCTGTACTATCTCTCTAAACCAAGATTACCTATATCTATGCTATCTGCAAAGAATTTTATAGATTTTCATAAGTCTATGTTCCATTTTGAGTTGATTTTTTCATAAGGGTATAACATCTATATCTAGATTAAGGTGTTTTGATTGTGTCTTAAGGTGTTTTGTCCAGCTCTCTCAGCCCATTTGTAGAAAAGACTGTTTTTGCTGATTTGTACTGATTTTTCCCTGTATTCTCTAAGACCAGTTAACTTCATTTGTGTGGGCCTATTTCTAGGTTTTCTATTCTGTTCCATTCATCTGTGTATTTTTCAGTTTTGTTACACTAGCTTGATGAATATTGTTCATATAAAAGTCTTGAAGTTCAGTTGTGCCATTCCTTCAACTTCATTTTCCCTCTGTCAATATTGTGTAAACTATTTTATGTCTTTTTCTCTCAATATGCACTTTAGAATCAGTTTGTCCCATGTGATAAATATCAGGAGGTTCACTCCATGGCTTGGTGGCCAGCCGCACACTCTAGGGGTAAAGGCAGCTCAGATAGAAAAGGGAGCACCAAATAAAGGGTGTTGGGAAGTTCTGCCCAGGATGGGAGATGCATGCTGAAAGTAGACTATAGACCAAACATGATTGCCACCCAATGTCTCTTTTGCAAACCACAGCACCCAAAAGGAGAGAGACAACAAAAAGGAGTGCCCTGCCACAGAGGCAGGGTGGGATGGGGGGATAGGGGGGTGGGAGGGATACTGGAATTGGTGGGGGTGAAGAATGGGCACTGGTAGAGGGATGGGTACTTGATCATTGTATGACTGAAACCCAAGCACAAAAATTTGTAAGTCTACAAATGTACCTCATGGTGTTTCACTAATTAAAAAAAAACACTCAGAGGGCTAAGAGCTAACATTCAAAGACATGTTCACTAATATCCTTCCTTTAACCTTAAATAATAATTATATGCTTTTATATTTTGATAGCACAGCAGGCATTTGCCTTGCATGCGGCTGATGGGGCCAACCCGAGTTTGATTCCTTCGCCCCTCTCAGAGAGCCCAGCAAGCTACCGCGAGTATCTTGCCCACACGGCAAAGCCTAGCAAGCTACCCATGACGTATTCGATATGCCAAACATGGTAACTAGTCTCACAATGTTATTGGGCCCGTTCAAGCAAATGGATGAACAATGGGAGGATAGTGACAGTGAATTTGCTCTTTCACTTCCTTTTCAGTGTTACAATTTAAAAACTAAGAAAAGAGCATGAACTAAATATTTTTCATGGTCATGCTGGGAAAACTGTTCTATTAAAACTTCCTTTTCACATTTAAAACTCATCACTTAACCTAACCTAGTAAAAGGGCGAGAGGAACCTATTTCATTATGGAAGCAAAATAAAATTGCTCTATTCATTAATCAGATATATTTCTAAGTGTGTTATCTCACAAATAACATACCTAATAAACAATTTATAAAAGCATATAAAACAAAAGGTATATTATGACTATTATACCAGCATAATATGTAACAAAGCATTTTAAAAATTATTTTTGTCACAAAGAAATTCATTGAGAAACCAAAGGGAAATAAAATTAACACTATAATCAATCTGCCTTAGAATTTATATCACCTCATAATAGGGAGAATATCCTATATCAAAAGGTCCAGAAACAAACAAATGTCCAAGATAACTGGATAAAGAAACTTTGGTAAATAAACACAATGGAATATTACTCGGCCATAAGAAAGATAAAATCATGCAATTTGCTGCTATCTTGAGAGGATGGACAGTATCATACTTAGTGAAGTTAAGTTAGAGGTAGAGAGACTGACATAAAATGATCTCTTTTACATGAAGAATATATATTTAAAAACAAACAAACAAACAGAAAACCCCAAAACCCTTGGAATAACAAATGCCCAAAGATAATGGAAACAAGCAGAAAACACTTGGTGGTGGGGGGTGGGGAGGGCAGCGGGGGTCACTAGAGGATAGGACAGAAGGGAGCAATGACTATACCAAAGAAAAGTGTTCACTAAGGAAGAGGAGGTGGCACTAAAAGGCATTAAGTGTTGTATATGAAACCCTATCTGCAACAGTACCGTAAATGCAAAAATGTATTAATGTACACTGGTGAAGAGACAGAGGTTTGAACATTGTATGACTAAAATTCAAACATGAACAACTTTCTATCTGTGTCTTACAGTGATTAAAAAATTAAAACCTCCTCAAAAAATATATTTTTAAAAAAAGTGACTTTCATGGACACTGGTGACAGGATCCTGTTGAAGTATTTTATGCCTGAAACCCAATTACGAATAATTCATGGTGACTAAATAAAATTTTTTTTACAAAGCCCAGAAACAAAAAATAAGGGTTAGGATTAGTATAAAAGAAACCTTCATTAACTGTTGGCAATGTTGATTGGTTTAGTTTCTATGGAAACTTCTCAGATAGTTAAAAACAGAACCATCAAATTGTATGACACAGCAACTTCAATCGTTGGCATCAAAGCCAAGAACACAAAACGTTGATTTGAATAGATACATACACACCAACGTTCACTACAGTGCTTTTTATAATAACCAAGATCTAGAAACAACCTAAGTGACCAAGAACAGATGAGTGGATAAAAAAAAAATGTACATATACACATGAAATACAACTCTGCTATTAGAATCAATGAAATCCTGTCTTTTGCAATACTCTGGAAGGGATTAGCATAATATCAAGGGAAATAAATAAGAGGGGGGGGAAAACAGGATGACAACACTCATATGTGATATATAGCACTGTAGCACTGTCCTTCCGTTGTTCATCGATTTGCTCGGGTGGGCACCAGTAACATCACCATTGTGTGACTTGTTACGGTTTTTGCCACCAAATACGTCATATTGAATATGTCACGGGTAGTTTGCCAGGTCTTGCCATGCAGGCAATATACTCTCAGTAGCTTGCTGGGCTCTCCAAGAGGGGTGGAGGAATCGAACTCGAGTCGGCCAAGTTGGCTGCGTGTAAGGCAAACGCCCTACCCACTGTGCTCCAACCCATACATACATATATATACTATGTGTATATATACTACACACACACACACACACACACACACACACACACACACACAAAGGAAAACCACCGTATCCCTTGAAACAGATCCTTGGACTCAGAGCAAAACAGAAGTGGGGTGTGGGGGTGGGAGGATATGGAGCTATCTGCTATATAGGCAAAGTAGAAAGGAACAAGGGATAGTGGTGGAGTTTTTTGACACTTTGGTGGTAGTATAGTAGGAACTTTGGATGCCAAAAGCATAAAAATTAGTACTATGAGTGATCTTATTTTAATGACAAAATTAAAGTAAAAGTAAAGGCCCTCCCGTTGATCATCGATTTGCTCGAGCGGGCCCAGTAACATCTCCATTGGAGATTTT
>JAOXYA010105550.1:0-22553 GCA_028565675.1 Sorex palustris | reverse complement strand
ATCACATGGGGCCCTGCCCTGTGTCAGACCCTCGGCCACCATCACTGAGGGCCACCATCACAGAGCCCCGACTCCCCACCTCAGGAACCTGCTCTCTTAGGCCCACACAAGCTCCAACTCTCAATGCTAAGAACAGGGAGAGTAGCTGGGCACACACCCCGCGTACCCCTGCCTCCCAGAGCTGCACAGGGCATTCAGACCCAAGACTTCTCTGTAGCAGCAGGGGTCTCCTGGTGGGGAGGCCAGCGCCCCTGATGCCACTCCCCATGGGCACCCTAAAATTCTCTTTCCTTTTCTTGCTAGCATGCTGGCCCCCCCAGCTGCCAGTTAACTCCCCCGGCGATCCCTCTTCTGCCCAAGAATCCAAGACATTTCTAGAAAGGCTCACATGGGCCTCCCAGGAGCTCAGAGGTGACAGCAGGGCGCCCGCCTTGGCTGGGCCAGTTCCAGGATAGGCACCCACCCTCTCTATGCCTACTTCTCCAGGCAGTTATTCCCAGAGGGGGTGGGCAGCAGCCCCGCCCCCCTGCCCTGCCTTGGGAGAAAGGAAGCTATCTTCTCTCAAATGCCAGGCCCTCCAGAAAGCAGGACCTGTGTGCACCCTAGTCAGTTACTACAAAGCTCCATTGGGACCAAACAAGGTTGCTTTCCCCCAAAACTGGTAGCCCAGGCAAAGAGTTACTTCTGGAGGTGCCAGATGCAAGGGAGCAACAAAGGAGGATGTGGTTGGGGTGAGGAAGGGGGGGGGGCAGGGTCAGCCCCAAGCCCCAGGGCCACCTTAAGCTGAAATCATGGGCAGCTTGAGGAGGAGGTTTGAGCTAAGTAGGGCAGAGGACCTCCTGGCCGCAGGAAGTGCAGCCTCGTTGCTGCTCTCCTGGGGTCTCTCTAGACGGGAAGCTGGTGGCTACCATGCCCCTGGGACCAGAGCCAATGCAGAGCGGACCACAGGACTTAAGGACACACGTGACTCAGTGGCCCTTTGCTGATCCCACTTTCTTCTCCTGGACTTGGGTCACCCTTGCAAAGATAAGGTCAGGCCACTACTACATACCATGCTCTCCTCTGCACACAACACAGCCCTCCTTCATCCAAAGAGGGAATAATAAGCCTCTCCAAACCTAGGCTCCCCTGTCCAGGGCATTCCAGTTCTGTAGGCCTGCCTGTGTATATACACACACACACACACACACACACACATGTCCACATGCATATGTGTCTGTGCACGCGTCCACGCATAAGCCCTGCAGGTCCTACATTTTGAACCTGAAACCACAGGCCAAACCTGGCCCAGTACTGAGACCTTTCTGGTACCCTTCCTGTCACCAGGCCTCCTCCAGCCCCCACCCATGGCCAGGTGGGAGAGGCCGTGCCCGACTGCTGTCTTCCTTCTCCTGCTCATCCCTCATCCTGGCTTTCACCCACACCAAGCACTTGTGGAAACCACACTCTGGCCTGCCTTGGGGAGCAGGGAGTCACTACGCTACAGCCACCTCCCACCCCGCTCCACTCTAGGAGGGTCCCAATATCACGTCTTGCTCTGCTATGTGGACTGTCCCAATACCATGTGTGGCCAAACTGAGTGAGCTGTTCCCAGACCTTCAAGGCACTGAGCTGTGGACAGCCAATTGCACGCTCATTAACCAAACAGCAAGATCTCAGCCTAATGGGCTCCACCACCCAGTCCAACTTCCCGGCTTTTCTTGGAGAAAGAACCATGATGTCCTCCTTTGCTGGACTCTCTGACCCTGGTTGACCCTCCTCACAGCTGGTGATTTACCCCAAGCCAGTGCCTCTGATCTTCAGGTATCAATCATGCCCATCCATTCAGTAACTTACGCTCAGAGATGACTGGAGTGGGAGACACCAACATGATGTGTGTGGGGGGGGGAGGGGTGGGGAGATGCTGTGGGGGCGATGGGACATGGGAACAAACAAAAGCCAAGCGTCCCCTCCCTCTTGAGATTTTCACGGGCCCCCGGAAATGGAGGTTATTCACTGATGTGTCCAGGAGGAGCACATTCATTCTGCCATCAACTAACTCGAGGACACTTTACTCCTCAGGGAAAGTGGGGGGGGGGCAGGGCGGAGGGTATTACACCCAGAATCAATCACAAGACAAGCTGCCAGCTTGATCTTCACAACAGAATTGGACAGAGCCAAATTGTCCATTGTCCAGTCCATCTTGCCTGCCTCCTTCCTCCTCTCTCCCCCTGGACAGATTGTCCCCCAACTCATAACCCTGCAGCCTCATACCCTCCCCTCCTACCCCTCTCCCTCTGTACAGCACCCCTCGAGCCTGAGGCACACACAAGCCCCTGAGCGAGTGGGCTCAACTGAAGGCCAACGAGCCCACTACCAAACTACTGTCTTTGGTCACTTGGTTTTTCTCCCCCTGCCCCCCCCCAAAAAAAGCTGGGTTCCCATCTGCAGCACAGTCTCCACCCAACAGGATACACAAAGGACTTCTTGACGTCACTCAGCACATCAATTTGGAAGCCTAGGCTTGTTTGAAACCCCCTCCACCACCACCTTCTCATATGCAACCCCCCCCCCATACCAAGGGGCACTGCACACTTTGAGGATGAGTAAAAGAAAGAAGTTGTTTTCCTGCTGGTGTCATTCAAGGCACCTTTGCCCCATTCAGCGTTTCCCAATAGTCTTTCTTTCTACAGACTTGTCAGGGTGTCAGCTTGGAGCAGGCCGACCAGGGCAGTTGATGAGAAATTCCCGGAAGGCAGCTCAAATACAGCTGCCTTATATCCATTCGGACAATTCTGTCTGATTCTTTTATAACATCCCGAGACCTTTCCTGAAGCAAAATTTTCTAGTCAAGAGGCTTTGAGAGGGACGGGAGGTGGTGGACGGTTCCAAGTCAGCTGAGGATGATTCCAACAGAAAAAAACAAAAAAAACAAAAAAAAACCCTCATTCATCCTGCCTCATATGTTCTAGATGGATGCATCAGAAGGGGCAGGTTACATCCAGGAGCCTGGGGTTTGTCTGAGGGAACAGACAAAACCAATCCAAAGCTTACCCTTGGATTTGGACTATAGAACAGAGGTTACCAGCAGTGGGGAGAGGCATTAGAGCACACAAAGGGTGGAAGATATAAATGATGGGGTACTCTCAGCCCTCCCACGATGGGTGCAATGTGACAACTTACTTCTGAAAAGGGTTTTAAAAAAAATTCCTGAATCATATGCAATGATGTCAAACAATATTGCTTTAATTTCAAATCAATCAATAAAGCAAACCTCCTAACCCGTCCCAGAGGGAGCAGTGATGATAAGGACAATGATAATAGGCGACATGCTGAGGGTGGCATGTGCCAAACATCCCGTGGAGACTAACACTGTGTGGTGGAGAGTCCTAACTATTGGCACTCTTTGAGGGGCAGAGAGACACTATCCCAGTCTAGAGGTGGGCAGACAAGTCATTTTCACCTTTCACTGGAATCTGCAAGAAGTTAACTGGGGCAGGGAAGGTCCTTCTCAGGGAGTAAGGGCAAGGGGGTTCTCTGGATGTCACACATCTCTTGAGAAAACCTGCCTCTACAGATTGAACCTAAACCTAGGAAAACTTAAGTAAACGCTACAGGTTAACCTCTCCCCATCCCCCTCCCCTCGCCACCACCTGATCTCTGCTGCAACAAAAATGCCATCCTTGGGGACTGAACTAGAAAACAAACCAGTTGTCCTTCCTTGCCAGGACTGTTTTTGTGCTTCCCAGGCCTGAGGCCTGCCTCCTTTAAGACAACGAGCCACTTTTGAAGCACCTTTGGAGAGAGGGAGAGGGAGGGAGGGAGAGGAAGAGAGAGGGAGAGAGAGAGAGAGAGAGAGAGAGAGAGAGAGAGAGAGAGAGAGAGAGAGAGAGAGAGGGGAGAGAGAGAGAGAGAGAGAGAGAGAGAGAGAGAGAGAGAGAGAGAGAGAGAGAGAGAGAGAGAGAGAGAGAGAGAGGAGAGAGAGAGAGAGAGAGGAGAGAGAGAGAGAGTGACAATAACTGCAGCTGGGATGGAGGTAGAGGGCTAAAGCCACAGAGCCTGAGTGCAAATGTGGTGTGATTGCAGCGCCCTGAACATGGGCTGCTTGAACACAGTTCTGCCCCACCCCTTCCCTGAGCCTGCAGTCAGCAGCAGCTCAGGCATTGGTGCAGGGGAAGCAGGGAGAGGGGGAGGGGAATGGAGAGGGCTGTGCTGGGGGTACCCACTCACATGGCCTCCCTGCCCCGCCCCTCGCCCCTTTGAGACCCCAGTAACTTTTGTTCCTAGCTCTGCCCTGGCCAAGTTCCTGCCATCTCCAGTTCTTCTGTTAAGAACCTCCGCCCCGTCCTCAAACTCTTCTGTGTGGGACTCCTGCTTTCCTTCAGTGCTTCAGAGTTAAAATTACTCACTCGGAAACAAAACCACCTCGCCCCACTCTCTGGCTCCCCAGTCTTCTTCCTTCCTTCCTGCTTGCTTGCTGCTGGAGGCTTTGGTCAGCAGCTTCTAGGAAAGTCAGTGTCTATCCTGAGCTGGAGTCATGGACTAAAGGTGGAATGTTAAAAAGTTCAATGCTGCCGTGACAGGCTGCTTTCGGCACTATCAGAAAACTAAGTCGCCAGGAGAGCAACCTATGCCTGATCCCTCTTACGGGGTACCTCCCGGCACTCAGCGGGGTCTGGTTTCCCTCGCCACCACTCATAATTGTCACCCTAAAAAAGAGTCAAGAACCTCTCAAGAGTAAGGACCATGTCTTATTCATCTTCCTAGCCCTGCACCGCTGACTCTTGACTGATTGGCACGTGCCCAGCCCCTGGTGTCAGCTGGCGCCCCCTCCCTCCCCGTTTCCATATCCCCATGTGCCCACACCAGCTGGGCAGCCGGGTGCTCTTGTCCACCCAGCCCTGGTGCTGTGCACTCTTGACCAGGCTGCCTTATTCAGGTACCAGCTCCCTGATGCCCCTCTTCCGTCAACTCCGTCCTAGCAGTGTGTCGGCCCCAAAGTTTCTGGGGATCACATGCTCCCCACTTCATCTCAAATACCCTGCTCATGCACCACTGGGAGCCAGTGCTTGCCCTTCCAGGCAGACCTTGACTCTGCACGAGGGGAGCCCTCTCCACCCTGGGGCCAACCTCTCACCCTCATCCTTCTCCTCTCAACCCGCCCTTGAGCTCCTGTTTCCTTATCCATGCCAGACACCCCGGCTCAGCCTGGAAAAAGCAAGCCCAGAGTGGTGTCGCCGGCCTAGAGCCCTGCTCAGCAGCCCCAGACCAGGTCTTGGCTCTGCCAGCTTGTGCTGCCCCATCTCTGAGGCTCCCAATCCTGAACCCCACTGCAGGGGGGTGTTGGAGGCTCTGAGCATTGGTGTGAGTTCCCCACCTCCCCCCACCACCACTACCACCACTAAGGCTTGCTTCAAGGCCCTGCTCCTGCCCACTGGCCCTGAGCATCCAGCACAGAGCACTGGGGCGGGCCATGCAGGCTTTGCCAACCAAACACCACACCAACAGATGTGGTCTCCCTCGCCTGACTGACACACAATAGGGGTTGCAATGTCTTCAGGGAAGGCACCAAGAGAAATGGAAAGTGAACCAAAGCTGGAGAAGGGTGGCGCAGGGAAGTGGCCACAGAGCTGGGGTTCTGGGATCACCAGTGGAAGAAGGGAGGGAGGGAGGGCCATGTCTTGGTGTTGGGGAAGAGGCTTCTGGCGAGGGCACTGAGCTCAGCAGCGCTTCCCTCCATACGTGTCTTTCATTTCATCTGCTTCCAGGGACTTTGTACCAATCGTCACTTGTCAAAGTGAATGCCTTATCAGAGAGTGAATTTGGGAAAGGGAGTCCCTGGAGGCAGGGGTGATGCACGCAAGGCTCCCCCCCCCCCAAAATACACACACACACACACACACACACACACACCAGACTGTCCCGTGCCAGGATTGGCTCTCCATGATTGCATGTGCCAAGGACCAGGCATTTGTCACTGGGGACAGTCGGCTTGGCTTCTTGCTTTGGGGGCACTGGGGACTCTAGGGAGACCACCCAAAGCATTCATCACAGTTTTGCCTACCAAATTTGTACCCCCCCTTTCTTTCACACAGTGACAGCTTGCAGACTTTTATTTCTTTTGGTAAAAGGGCATGTGCCCTCCCACCCTCCAGTCTCCTCACAGCTGAGAAGCCTTCCCCTGCCCCAAGGAACGAAGGCACAAGTAAGTGAGGCCCATTTGCAGGCTGGAGTGGGGTGGGGTGGGGGTGGGGGGAGCCTGGGGGCTTGCTCAGACTGGGATAAAATGAGAGGAACTGAAGAAAAGGCTCTCTCCCAGCACCTCAATATCTGACACAACACCAGAGGCTACCGGGGAAGGGTCAAGGCTCTAAGTATGGACTCCACATCTCCACCCCTGCCTCCCACCCCAACTTCAGATGCCTTTTTCTGAGTCAGCCTAAGGCCAACAACAGCTGCAGTTGTGACCCCGAGGCTGAGTTGCACCTCTGGTTTTGAATGCTGGCATTATCGCCAGCTGCCCTCAGTTGCCCGAGCAACCTCCACCCCCCCCCCCAAGGCCACGGTCCGACTGAGACCGTTTACTTCACTTTCCTACTCCGTTTCCCAAGAACCCACCCTACACATGAATTCCCCAGGGCACTGTGCCTGGCACATAGTAAGCACTCAGTAAATGTTAGCTATTAACGAGACAGGCCTACGAAGGGGCTGGAGTCCCCTTTCACCCAGCCCAGACCATGGTGCACCAGCCCGAGCACCACTCCCAGCCTTAGCACCCTGGGGGACACTCCACTTACGTGTGCTTTCTAAACTGGAGCACCCGGCAGTGCTTTAGAGTGTCACAAGAAAGCTCTTGACACAGGGCAAGGAAACCACCCACACCCTAGCTACAAAGGTCCTGCTCAGAGCACTGTCTCCCACATAGGATGGCGATACTGCCCCCCAACCTTCTGTCCTCTTCGGGCTGTGCCCGTCTAGCTGGCCAGAAGAGGTGGTGAAGTGAAGAATCTGAGATGGGAGATAGTGCCTTCTCTGGGGGGTGGGTGTGGGCTGCCCATTAAACCACTCAACAAGCAGCGTTTTACCAGCTTCTCACTTAAAGCCATGGGACAGAGATGCGCCAGGTTGGGGCCTGCCTTTGGAGGCCAGAGTGAATCCTTAAGGCTTAAAGCCTTAAGCCTAGGACCACGGCATTGCAGTTCCCTCCTTTCCCATTGACCACCCCCACCCCCGTACTCCTATAATGGTGGGTATCCTGCATATGGGGGCCTAAAGGTTGCCCCTATTTTCTGAGAACCCAAATTTCCAACAGGTCCTCTGGCTTTGCCTCTATTTCTAGACACTTCTACCACACCGGAAGTCAATGCTCTGCTTTGCCCTCCTTGTTCCCACCTTTATCTCTAGTGTCTAGATTCAGTCTCACTCTTAAGAATCACCAGGGCCAGGGCAGAGTGACAGCAGAGTGGCTAGAGCACTTGCTTTGTCTGTGGCCAGTCCTAGGTTCAATCTCCATCATCCCATCTGTTCCCCTCCCCCCACCTGCTCCAAACCCTGAGCTCAGGAGTCAGCATGAAGCACCACCGGGGGTGGGGGTGGCTTCCAAACTAAAAAAATAATCACTAGAACCTCAGAGTGGCACCCCCAACCACTCAGACTAGAGCAGGACACAATAGCGCCCCTCTTTTCTGCAAGGGAGAGAGCACCCCCATTCTGTATCACCAAGGTTTTAGCTGGCTGCACCAGGACAGAGCCAGTATAAGGGCCACGGAAAGCCAGGTTGGAGGAAGACTGATGATTTCAAAACCAAAAAATTTGGTCAAGGTCTGAGGATCACTGGGGGTGTGGGTGAGGGGCTGTGTGGCCCAGGCAGGGGTGGTGGGAGATGCTCAAGGCAGATTGACTGCATGCACCCAGGTACACAGCCCACAGGGTGTGGAAGAGGAAGAGGATGTAATAATTCTGGTTCAGAATAAACGTGGGTTGGAGGAGAGGCAGGGTGGTGACAAGAGTAACAGGACGTCACATAGCTAGACAACGGCAAGACCTGCTCCTGAGCAGGGCCTTCGCTGGCCTATCTGGACCCCTCCCCACCCCCACTGTTCTCCACCAGGACCCACACTTCCCAGTCTTTCTGTGGGTGATCCAGTTCAGTTTCCCAGAAACTGCCTAGAACTGAAGCCGGCCTGCTCTAGAGGGGACACGCTCGTGCTGCTAAGAAAGGGGGGTGAGGGAGGGTGAACCCACATGGGATGCATGCTTGTAGCAGAATGATCTTGGTGGTGTTCACAGAATGTGGTGGCAGCGCCGGTGAGATAAAAAAAATGGCCCAGCTTCAAAGGCTACTCAGAAAAATGTAGAACCACGATTCCAACTGATGTGTGGATATGCGCGCATGCATGTGTGCTCGCATGCGCGCGTGCGTGCGTGCGTGCGTGTGTGTATGGTTTTTGTGGTGGTGGTGGTGGTGGTGGTGGTTGCTGGGGGCATGCTGGGGCAGCCTGCAAATGTCTTCCCTGTGAACGCTGTTTAAAACCACAGAAAAGGAGCAGAATATCGGGGGGTGGAAAAGGTCTTGGCATGGGGCACCATGAGACTGGCAGGACAGACAGCGGTTAGAAAGGGGGCATGCCGATCTGGAAATACACCAGGACCAGAAGATAGGAACCCCACGAGATGCAAATGCTGGTGTGTGCCAAAACTCCCAATGCAAAAGATAGCATGGAGAAGGGCCCAGCAAGGGAGGGGAGGCAGGGGGACCCTTGGCTTAGGAACTAATGAAGAAGCAGAAAAGAAGCCACGAGAGTAGGAGGAAGACCAGGAGAGGGTCATTTAACTGTTGACCAGAACAACAAAAATAGGAAAGAGAAGTTATTAGCTCAAAACACTCTACAAAGGACAAGGCTCATGGTGGATTCAGCATCGTGTGCAGGCGTGGAGACCGGGCTGGGCAGCCCGGGGCCAGCTGTACATGTGCAACAGCATGTGTGGACCCTTCAGACTCCCAGCAGATTCAGTCAATCGTCCCAAGTTATTTGTCGACTCTGGACAGACCAAATTGCTATCTCGTGAACTTTTTGTGTTCCAGCCTCTACCCCTGCCCCCAAAACAGCAGGAGTGCTGCCTCCTCACTGCCCTGTGAAAGTATCTGCAATGAGAAATCTTTACACATAGTCACAAAACCTTGTGTAGTTTCCTTCCCCAAGGGTGCAACCTTGGGGCAGTGGCTGAGGCCACTACAGAACCTTGTAGATGATGCAAAAAATCTGTACAAGCTTCACTGCAGGTTGCCATCACTCAGCAAATCACATTAACTCAGGCGCATCACCTCTGTCCCTCTGTTGTGAGGAAAATTGCCACAGAGTCAGGGGGAGCGGAATTCAGCCCCATACTTTCCGGTCAAGTCTTATGTCTGTCCATCCAGATGAGACACCTTTTTCTAAATTGCACAGAGGAGACTGGGGAAGAGCAGGTGGAGATGGGAGTGCAGCCGACCCACGAGAGTGAGAGGATGACTGGGGTCCTTTTATGGGAGTGCTAAAGAGCAGCTCATCTCCACCAGAGAAGCCGTTTTCTCAGACTGGTCCCATGCAACAGGCACTGTGGTTTTCTGCCCCATACCCCCAGGTTTAAAGGGTGCTTTCATTCTTCACCGTCCATCAGAGTATCATATGGGTGAGAAGGTTGGGTCAGCCACTAGCTGCCTCAGAGAAAAAGAACCCAGATCGTTTGTGGAGTTGTGAGTACAAGCCTGAGAGGGGTACGTGTCTGCAGCAAAATAGGGTCAACAGAGGAATTTGAGTATGCACCTTGTTTTAGAACACCAAAACAAAATTAAAAAGTCTGAGCTAACCCGTACCGCACCCCCTTTGAATGAGCCTGGAGTCCAAGAATGTCAAATCATGTTAGGAAAAGAATGTTTTTTTTTTTTAAAAAGAGCCTTTAAAAAAGTAGTAATAAACGGAACTACATTTAGTCAAGAATGATTTGTGTAGGATATGACTGTGAATCAAATATTATTGCCACTGCCGAGAAAATGTGCCATAATCCCTGATGCCAAAGAATGTCATATATTGTGTAAGAAACTAAGAATAATTGACTTGTTCATTACAAAGCTCTCTAGCAGAATGCTCTGAATTCCTCAGCCTCTGAGTGGGTTCAGAGTAAATTAATGTTAAATCAGTGTAAAGTGTTTTGAGCTCATGACTTCTCTTTCCTTAATTTTAAGGTGGGATGTGATAGTGACAATAGTGGGGGAGGGGGCAAGGAGAGGAAAAGGGAAAGAAGATGGGGGCTTAATAAAGGTTTTACTCCGAGAAGGATCTCAGTTTATGCTGTTGATTTCCCCAGGGTGATTTCAGAGGGCAAGGGAAAACATTAGCCAACATTTTACTCAAAGTTCAGATCAGCTTCATTCGCGTCACTTTTCTCAACACCCCATCACGCGTCTTTCCTCAACTCCAGATGTCCTCGCCTGCTGCCTGGTGCTCAGAGTCCTGCCAAACTGCCTTACTTTCACACCCACCGACCCACCAGACTCTCCCCCAGCCCCACCGAGCTGAGAAGTCCAGGGAAGGCTGCCCCAAAGCCAGCCAGTCTTCCTGCGCCCCTTCTCCAAGACATGCCACAAAAAGAGGCTCTCACGAGGCACTGAGTCCAAAGCTCAAGTAAGGGACCAGAATGGAAAAACCAAGTCCAAACTTAAAGTTGGGGGCTTCCCACGTGCTGCCCGACCTAATGGCCATCTCCCATGTCTTTTATTTTCCTGGGAAGACTCAGGAAAGTACGAAAGGCCAATTGTGGACCTTCTCACTTCCTTTCTGGCTGACTCTGGGGAACTGGTTAGAGCACCAGCAGGAGAGCACCGGAGCCCCAGAGGTGTTTTAAAGGAGTTAAGGGGGGGGGGGCGGGGAAGAAGTGAAGTGGCAAAATGTGGCCAGAGTGCAGCGGAAGGATTTTCTAGCACAACATGCAATGAAAGGCTGCTCTTGAGAACAAATCAAGGAAAGGCCCCTGGGGGTTGAAAAGATTGCTTCTCTACTCTTCTGTTGCTTCCAGAGAGGAGGCTAGCTGGCAGGGATGCAAGGCATGGTAAGAGCAGGGGTGGACGGTGGCAGAATCTAGACCTCATGTGGCTGGAGCCGCAGGTTATGGGAGCAAAAAGAGTGGTCTCCATCAGACTGAATCTGGGGTGGCAGGAGCTGGGGCATCCTGGAGTTCTGTTTTATGGTAGCAACCTCTGGGTCAGGGATTGTGGTGGAAGAGGCTTCAAAGGAGGAATGTGAAGAGCAGAGGAAAAGAACCTTTTTCCTCTCAGGAGGGAAATAGGAAAGGAGAAATGTAGTAAAGCTACACCCTTTTTTCCCTCACAACCCTTCCCTCAGGCCCAGGTGGCAAAAGGGGCCCAACAAGGACGGAGCCTTCCACAGTTGCTGCTGGGAGCTATGGATCGGTCTCTAGTGCTAACCATTGTGTGGCTCCACTGGCCATCACAAGAGACTGTTACCTGCAATCTAGGCATTCCCGGCACTAAGTTCATGGGCCAATGTCCTTTAATGGAGAAACTTGTCACTAAAGTTCTGACCAGGGGGCGCTTTTGCCCTCACTGTCCCCACATCACCTTCAATCCAAAATGAAGTGCTATCCTTTATGCGTCCTTTTCAACAGGAAACAATGATAGTAGATGTGAGTTTGAGCTTTTTCCTTATGTTTTTTCCTTAGCAAAATGAAAAACTAAAAAGTAAAAAAAAAGAATTGTCTCTGTAAGGTTCCCTTCTCCACAACCACCTCCACATTTAGACATATTCCCATCTAAAAATGTTTGGGAACTATTGTTACAAAACTAATGTTTCTATACCGTAAGTAGTATATATATATTTTTTAAATGGCTTTCAATGAAGCGTTTTTGAGGCACCAAGTTTGTCGTCCTTGGTCAGGGCTTACCACCTCAGGCCTATATACCATATTGGGAGGCCTCTCTGATACGTGTATGAGGTAAGGAAGTTAAGTCTTATTGACCCAACTGTTTCCCAAAGGACCCAAGGAGGTAGTTTATCTCCCTCTAGAGACACCTATAAACAGACCCGAGTCTGAACCTTTGGACTTGGGTTCATTGGAATTGGTCTTGTTATCTGCTCTGGATTATTCTGTCTGAAAACGACACAAAGGGAGACTTTCCAACAGCTGCACAAACCATCAGGTTAGCCTAGACAGATGCAAGAGAGGCCTGGTCTTCTACATCCCCCAGCCAGCCAGCCCTCTCCCATTTGTCCCCCATTCTATCCCTGCGGTTACGGCAACTGCCTTAGACCCAGCAATCCAGGTATCTTCCAGAGCCAGACAAGGCAGCTATAACCCTCACATGCTCTGCCACTGGCTAGTAAGTGGGTTTGATCATCTCCTGCATAACTATGTTTAATGCCTTCATGATGTGTGGCTCTCATGTTCTCCCACAGGGCTTCTCTCCCCCAACATCAAGGATCAGTTCCAAGGTCCAAGCTCCCCCCCTACCCCAGTATACCTGAACCTCTACTTATGGTTCCTACAGATATCTCCACCTCTCTGCTCCCTTCTCCTCCCTTCCTTGGCTCAATGTCCACTTTTAAGAGTGTGTGGTCATCTTGTCTTTGGTCCACCCCACCTCTTAGAATGGCCCAGACGGTCCCCTTCTCCCGATAAGCACCCAAATTCTCAGAGTAGGCTTGGAGATGGACATCTCGGGAATGACAAAGAATAATCCAGGGGCCATCAGAGACCTAGCATGGTCACCTTAACACTGTGCTGTAAGGGACATTGTGGACTGGGTCACCATGAGGGCACTCAGAAAGGGGAAGGTTTGGGTCCCTCTGAGCCAGGAAAGCTTCATAGAGAAGGTATTTGAGCCGGGCTTTGAAGAATGAGGTAGAAGCAGAGAGGATCCCAATCTGGCTCCCAGGCCACCCCCGCAACCTGTCCCCAGTTCCTCTAGTTCATAGACTCCAGAGAACAAAGCAGAATTTTCTAGAGAACAGAATAATGATCTAGAGCGAACCCACCTCCAATGTTAGGCCCCTGGACAGGCTCTACAGAAGCCTATCCTCCCACGCTGCTTGAGGTCAGGCCCTAGGTGTGGAGATTATCATGTCCATTAACTATAAACAGGTTGAATGGTCCTGCATCCACCATCTAGCGATCTTCTGTTTGCATTGCCTGTAAAAATGGAACCCACGCCATGCAAAAAGAAGAGCATAAGTAATGAGTGGTTTTCCTGGTATCTGTTGACAATTTTGGTGATTCCTAATCACACTGAAGACAATATGTGCCCCTGTCTTTTGTGTCCCACACCCATCACCCCACTCAGGTGATGATTTTGATGCCACTTTGTGGCTACCTCTCAAGGATCGGTGAATCCTCCTAATATACGGGGCCTGCACTCCTCCTGTTTATGCTCTGAGCTCATCAACCTTGGCTATTAAAGATGGTATCTCCAGCTCATCCTGATAAGGAGTCTCAGTAGGAGACGTGCAGTGAGCGTGTGTCTTAAAACATCATATAGACAGAGGAAACCAGAAAATAGTCTTTGAGGAAAGAACAGCCAAAATGTACAGGAATCAGTTTCTGTCCCTAACTCAGATCCTCACTGGGTCCTGACACCAGCTGTACCACCTGTAACCACCCACTTGCCTTTCTCATCTCCAGGAGCACAATCGTTGCTTAGAGAGAGTGGGGAATGGAGTAGATGGTTTCTAAAGACTCTTCCAGCTCTGTCACTTCTATCACGAAAGTCAAAGGATTCCTTTCTTGCACAGTGGTCTAGAAATGTCCCCTTCCTTGCCTATAAATTACGTGTATCCTTTGTTTCTCAAACCCCCAACCCTCACTTTCTCAGTGACTCTTGTTCCTTGACTCAACCTTTGCTCAGCTGAAAGCCCATATTCTCTATTGAACAATTGTGTCTGTCTCTCACACTCTCTCCTCACAGATAAATTGCTTTCAGTAAAAACTATTTTGCTTCCCCTGCCTCTCCCTTCCAAGATCCTCAGCTTATAATGATTGGATTATCCTACTTAGTGTCGTTTAGAGTGGCCCACGTTCCAGATGGGTTGGCCTCCAGAAGGAACTTTTGCCCTCGCCCACATTTATGCAATTCAAGAAAAGGTTTTTAATGTCTACTCAGACCAAACTCCACACACAGTGGCTTGAAGATTCTTGGTGGAAAAGCCCCCATTGTGACTAAAACCACACCTACCTCCAGCTAACCAATCAGTTTCTCCTCCCTTAAGGCAGGTGCCCACTAAAGTGTGTCCTGATCCACAACCAAGCGAGGCTAAAAAAGGAAGTAAACCAGTCCCTTCTCCCCAGGATCTGGAGGACAATGACCTGCTCCAAAGGTAGCTCATCTGTGGGCGCCTGTGCTGGACAGCCCCTCCCCAGGCAAGCCCTCCCCATACTCAATCTGGATCAAATTACAGGCCACAAGTCAAAGGGGGGCCAAACCCCATCCTGGATTATCATTATCCTTCTTATTTTCCTCCTTCACCAGTAGATTCCCACTGTGCTCCGCCTAGGTCTTGGTCCCTCATGTCCCTTAAGGAGGTGGCGGCCCCCAAGAGGTGGTCAAGGGCACGCCCCTGTTTGGTGTACACACCTTACACCTCTTCCAACTGGAAGGCTTAACACAAACTTTTCTCTGAACATCCCCAGGAACTGATTTTTCTTCTGGAAACAGTTTTTCCTGACCTGTCAGCCCCACCCCACCCCCCGCCCTGGGTTGATATCCAGCTGTTGCTCTTCGCTCTCTTCACAGCAGAAAAGAGGGACCACATTGCGCGGGAAGCAAGGAAGGTGGTAGCCAACCATGTAGGCTGCCCATACCCAGACACACGCCAACTGGAAGTCATCTTCCCGAAGAAGCTCCCGCAATGCAATCCCAAGGCGCCTGAGTGTAGGAAGAGTCTATGCCTATACTGCCAGGCTCTGTTGGGAGGTCTCTGGGATGCAGCCAGAAAGCCCATCAGTTTGTTCAAAATTAGTATGATAGTGCAAGGCAAGGAGGAATCTCCCCTGCAGCTTTCCTGCAGCGCCTTTTTGTAGCATATAGGATGTACAGTCCTATAGATCCTGGGGCAGTGGAGAATCAAAGAACCATAAACATTGCTTTCACGGCACAGTCCACACCAGGTATCAGGGGGAATATGAAGATACAGGGCTTTGAAGGAAAGAACCTATCAGAATTAGTTGGTATAACAGAGAAGGTTTTTAATAACTGGCATGCACAGGAGGAGGAGAGCCAAGTAAGGAATCTGATAAAGATACTGGCATTTAGAAAAAAGGACAAAATCGAGGAGACCTCTGTGTAGAGGGAAGAAGGGCCAGGCCCCGCTAGATCTAAACCAATATGTCCTTTTTGAGAAAAAGGGACATTGGGTCCAAAATTGCCCCAAGAAGAAGGCAGGGGCACTGGCCATTAAGGACTGAAGGTGCTGGGGTTCGGATCCTCTCCCCGAGCCTCGGTCTATAATTGGGGTGGAGGAGAAACCGCCCTATGTCACTGGCTGACACCGGGGCTCAACACGCTTTCCTCAAGAAACCCATGGGAAAGCTTTCAGGGGAGCTTTCGTTCAAGTTGGCTAACAGCGTAGCCGAACATAATTGGACAACTGAAAGGACTCTGAACATTGGATCAGGGATGGTAAAGCGTAAGTTCCTGGTTCTCCTGAACTGCCCATACAATTTTTGGGGAAGAGACCTCCTGAACCCCCCAGGGTCCACAACTGAAACAACCATACCATTCTGGGAAGTCCACATTTTATAGCTATCGCAGGTGAATCTCTGCTTCATGAGAGCCTGCATCCCCTGGAGGCCCCACCCAAGCCACTCCTGGAAATTCTGACTCCCCTTACACGTGGGCAGAAGGGAACCTGCCAGGACTGGCGAGAGATCAGCGGAAGGCAACTGCAACAGCCTATTCGAGTGCGCCAATACCCCCTCCCCACTGGAAGCCAAGGAAGGGATCAGGAAACACATTAACTGGCCCCGACGGGAAGGAATCTTGGTGCCACACCAGTCCCCTTGGACACTCTTCTTCTTCCAGCTTGGAAAGCAGAGACTGGGGGATACAGGCCAGTGCAGGACCTCAGGGAGGTAAAACAGAAGGGTTGAGGACATCCACGCCACCGTACCTAACCTTACTGACATTATGTCCTAGACAATGGTTTGTACTGTACTAGACCTACAGGATGCCTTCCTTTATGTTCCCTTGGCTCCAGAATCGTGACCCCTGTTAACCTTTGAGTGGCCAGACCCTCAGGATGGGTTCCAGGGACAACTAACTTGGATCAGGTTGCCTCAAGGATTTAAGAACTCCCCCATGGTCTTTGACGAGGCTCTGCACACTGACTTCCATATCGCATCTTGTATCCCACCTGCAGGCCACCCTTCTCCAGTATGTGGATAACCTTTTGGTTGCGGCAAAGTCAGATGGAGTGGACTGCTGCAGACCCTACGTGGGAAGGGGTGCAGAGTCTCCGCTAAAAGGGCACAATTATGCCAGACGAAGGTCACCTACCTAGGGTACAACCTGCATGAAGGACTGAGGATGATTTCAAACTCCCAGTACCCAAGACCAGGGAACAGACACCAGGTACTCCACTTTCTTGGTAAGAGTAGGCTACTGTAGGCTCTGGATATCCCAGTTCGCTGAAATCGTGAAGCCCCTATATGAGCTCATTAAAGAAGGCAAAGATTTTGGATGGACTGAGGAGGCCAAATCGGCTTTCCAAGAACTGAGGGGAGCCTTGCTACCAGCCCCTGCGCTGGCCATCCCAGACATCAACAAACCCTTCGACCTGTGTGGGGATGGGAGAGCGGACAGGGCAAAGGACGTCCTGACTCAGAAGCGTGGCCCATAGGTAAGATCTGTCGCTTACCTAAGCAGGATGCTAGACCCAGTGGCAAGCTGGGTTTCCTCCCTGCCTGCAGATGGTGGCGCCATGGCCACTTTAGTCACGGACTCCAGCTAATTGACTCTACGACAAAAACTAGCCGTCACAGCCCCCCACGCCATTAAGGGACTGCTCAGGATGCCTCCTGAAAGGTGGATGGCCAATGCTAAGGTGACCAGCTACCAAGCCCTCCTCAACCAGCCGAAGGTTACCTTCCAGCTTCTTGCTATATTGAACCCTGCTCCCCTCCTGCAGACGGGCTCATTCAAACACTCCATGACTGCCAGATGTTTGCCCTCAGATGGTGGGGGGAAGGCCAGATCTCATTGACACCCCCCTCAACCACCTGGATTGGATCTTGTTCACCGATGGGAGTAGTTTTGTGAGGGATGGCAAGCAGTATGCAGGGGCAGTGGTCATCACTACAGATCAAACACGGTGGGCAGTAGCCTTGCCCCCACAACCTCAGTGAAAAAGGCATAAAGTGGTAGCCCAGACCCAGGCACTAAAGATGTCCAAAGGCAGGCAGGTGAACATCTACACTGACAGCAGGTACTCTTTTACCACAGTCCACGTCCACAGGGCCATATACCGGGACCACAGACTGCTCTCAGCAGAAGGAAAAGGCATCAAGAACAAGGAAGCAGCTCTGGACTCGCTCCACGCCATCTGGAAGCCAGAGCAAGTGTCTGGGATACATTGTCCTGGACACCAATGAGAAGACAACCCCGTGGTGCAAGGAAACCACCAAACTGGCTGAGAAGGGGTCAGAGGGCTTGGACAAGTGAGGGACAAAAAAAGAGCAAAGTCTGTGGCAAACTATTGCCTGCTGGAGTCACAGCTCGTATATCGGGGCTTTCCTTCACATTAAAAAATGATCATGAACCAACAATCCAAGCGACATTTGCCTTGCTCGTGGCCAACTTGGGTTCGATCTCCAGCACTCCAATATGGTCCCCTGAGCCCACCAGGAATGATCCCTGAGGGCAGAGCCAAGAATAGGCCGTGAGCACTGCATGACATGGCCCCCAAACAAAACAAAACAAAAAACAGAAGATGTTAAGGAGGAAATGCCTCAGGCTAGTATCTGCATGGGCACTCCCTGGACCCCACCTGTGTCTTCTCTCCTTTCCCTGAACCCTTCTTTGTGCCCCAGGAGACTACCTGGTGTGGCACGAGGCCATCTGCGAACACAGAAGAACTGTTCCTAATGTCCAGTGCATTCCTGTCCACTGTTGATGGCCCCCCTCTCTCCCTGATCCCTGGTTTACGTGGCTTTCCACTGAAAAAATACACAGACACTCATCCCTGCCCCCGATAAGACAAATGGTCAGGACAAAGTCTGCCCATTCACAGGAGCTGCTGCCCAGCTGACAGATGTTCTGGCCAGCCCAGTCGCTGACCCCAACCACAAGGCTCTGCCAGCCATTCTCATCCCCCAGTTGCCCAGACGCGACTCAGGATCCTCCAAGAACGTTGACATTTGTTTTTCCTCCCCTAGTTCTGCCTCCACAGCTCAGTGCAGTGCTTTGGCTAAAGCCACTCGAGCAGGGCAGCTGGAGTCGAGTAGAAAGACAGTCAGAGCCGTTGGCCACAGCTGCTCCAGTCCGGCCCTGGCCGGTTAACCTCACTTGGTCTATGCAAAGATCAGGCCTTGGGGACTGGACTACTCCTATGCCCTGCCCCCATTCTCAGAGCAACCAGAGTAAGGAAAGAAAACCAAATGCCTGCTCAGGTTAACCAGAACCATGTGGGTTGAGTGTGTGTGTGGGGGGGGGGACGGGGGGGTTGGGGTGCTCATCCCAGTTTGGGTGGGATGTCTGAAGGTCTAACCCCATGATGTCTGAAAGTCTAACATGCTGCAAGGTCTGACTTGACGTGCTCCCCTCCCCCGCCCCATTTCTTTTCTTTATGTTTCAGGAAGCACCCCCGGGGTCATTGAGCCCCAAGGAGGGAGTGTTGACTTTCCATAGGATGGGTAGGAGATTCTGGAGGCTTGGGAGGTTGCAACAGAAGAGGTGGAAGTTTGGGACTAGAGAAGAGGAAGAGGATTGTGGGCAGGGTGAGGGACTGGAGTGGGGAAGAGCTTCCTCTGGCAGCTGTCTTTGTGTAGCAGAGTGGGGTCATGGGGGACACTCAGTCTTTTAAGCAGGTTCACCAAGCCTTCCAAGGCACCCTCAAACCCCCAATCCCCCCTACACACACACACTCCAGGAAGTCCTGAGTCACCAGAAATTGAGTCTAGGTGGCAGGTAGCATCTCAAGGCGCTCCTCTTAATAGGATTCATAAGGAGTTTCTGTTGGTGTGGGGGCAGATCTTTAAAAGGCAAAATCTCAAACCTGGACACAGAGAGGGGATCGTTCAGCACTTTTCTACATAAGTCCCTGAGCACTGTGTGAATCCCAAACCACAACCAAGGAAAGGCTGCAGGTGGCATGGGTGCTGGTCCTCCGGGACGCAGATTCTAGAAATCATTTTGGTGCTTAGCAGCTGTTTTCAAAAGTTGTCTCTGGGGCTGATGGCCAGAGGCTTCTGCCCCGACACATGCTGCTCGAGCCGAGTGTGCCCATACTTGGCAAGGTGGGGGACCAGCTCCACTGCCTTTCCCACCAACAAACTCCCCCAAATCATAGTCATCCGCTGTGCCCTTTTAAGGGGTCCAACAGGTGTGGGAGTTTGTTTAAAGATCCAATAAGACAGTAACCCTGAAAATAAATCTACCCGCCCCACCCCTGCCTGCCACACACACCACACACACTCAGAAATGAAAAACAGTAGGGAGAGAGCTGATGGAGAGCATGGGTACAAGGAGGAGAGGCGAAGAGAAGTGAACAGAAAGCTATGGAAGTGGACTCTATCCCAGGAGAGGCTACTGGCCCCTCAGGGAGGTGGGCCAGGCCCAGGGGGACCACACAGTCTGTGTCTAAGTCACATCTAAAGGGAATAACCACCTTGGGATAATTAAGGCATGGTGCTCGAGCTAGCTGGACTAAGAATCTGAGCTGGTAGGAGCCAGCCTTTGCTGGGGTTTGCTTCTTTGCGTGAACCTCTCCCCTTTCACTGATGCCCTGAGATTTGCACTGTGTGGTATTTGTTCAGCGGCCCCTCCCCAAGGGCAAACACTGAACCTAAAGCTGAGGGTGTGCACAAAGCTTCCTTTCCAGATGAGGGAGCTCCTGCTAGCCTGCCCGGTCCCCAGGAGACAAGAGAGGGGCCAGGGACTTGGGCTGCCAGGCCAGGGAGATTAAAGGTCAAGCAAAGAATGAACCTCCACTAAGAACTTTTAGGATCAGGGCCACAGGCCAGCATGCTCCCCTCCTTTGGCTGACAACACCCACTGCTCCCCCTTCACCTTGACCCCAGCCTGGGCTGCCGTTTCTTCTCTGGCAGCCCAAGACAACCGTCAGGCTCTCTGCTTAGTCCTGTGATGGACTAGACCCCATTTATCTGCTAGCTTCTTTTCCATCAGGTTTCTCTTTGGGTTGCTTTGTCTTTTCAAGGCTCAGGTTATTACTGCTCCCCCAAAGACATACCCCCTCACCCACCCCCACCTCTATTTGGGATTGACTAGCTTCCTGGGGTGAACTCTTGTCATTAAAATCCAAAAACATGTGATAATCAAGAGATTAAGAATTGTTCACCAGAGTTGCACAGGTATGTTTAAGACAAAAGATTTTGGCGGGGATAATTGCCCTTTCACAGGATCCTGTCTCTCACCAGCACAAAATGGTAGCATCTCGCTTCTAATACAGCCACAGAGGGAAAGGGAGTAGATTCAATAAACCAACCTTGTAGATTTAAGTCCCCCCACCCGCCCCCACTTAGCTCCTGTAAGTATCCAGTCACCCCCTTCTCTGCCAACTTTGGGGGTCCTCATCAAGCAACTAGTGACCGCCATGCCCTCTTCCCCACCCCACACCATCATGGCAACTGCAGGGCCCCCCTTCTGCCTATAGATTCAAAACTGTTCACGGGCACTTCAAAACCACACCTGCGTTTCCATTGGCAGACAAAAACAAAACATGCTAATTCACAGTACCTGCCCATTTTCTGTCCTGGCGGTCCTTTTCCCATTCTGCTATTAGGTGTCCTAGTCACCTGGCTAAGGGACCCTGCCAGCCCCAAAGGTGTGTCCTGCCCACCCCCTCACCCACAGAATCAGAGATTGTACAAAAGGGGCAGATGAGGCAGCGGCAGCCTGGCCACCTTCAGAGAGCACTTGTCATCCCAACCCCAGGTTTCGATTTTTAGCCATGACTCCCTATAAACTGTACATCCCATTTTCCCATTACATGGGAAATACTGAGCCATATGCTAAAGCAGGGAGGGTATTTTTCTTGGTGTCCTCTTACTAGAGAATATGCTCAGAATCTCCTGGGTTTCTCTCTTTTTTTTCTTCAGCTACTGCCCCTCTTCAGCATCTTATCCCCCCCCACCCCAAATCACCATCCCAGATTCAAAAGGTCAACAGTATTGGCTCCTGCTACTAATACCACCTGCAGTCTCTTCCCCTCATCTTCTGAGGTCAAGCTCAAATGCGACCTCCTCTGGCAGGCCTGCCCAGGCTGCAGCCTGCATCTTTCTCTCTTCTGAAGCCCCCTGACCTGTGGGAACTGCCTTTGCAGCTTCAAATACTTGACTATTTCTACCACTAGACGGTAAAAGCTCCTTGAGGGCAGGTTTTGTGTCTGATTCATCTCTGGGTCCCCTGCAGAGCCCAGGCTGACACACTCGTGGGAGTCATGGAGGAGTGAGTGGCTGTGACCATGGACTGGGGGGAAGTTGAGCTGGGATCCTCAGGTAACTCATTCCTAGGTCCTCTCTCTAGCACTCCCAGCTCGATTCTGAAGAACCTCCTCCTTTTCACTGTCTTCAGTCAACTGTCAGAACTGGGAGGGGGC
Source organism: Sorex palustris (assembly GCA_028565675.1). Classification (NCBI taxonomy): domain Eukaryota; kingdom Metazoa; phylum Chordata; class Mammalia; order Eulipotyphla; family Soricidae; genus Sorex; species Sorex palustris. Next base: position 753 of record JAOXYA010105550.1, on the reverse strand, counting down.
CAGTATAGAACCTCTGGGAAGCTTCTGGCTGTTAACAGCTTAGACAGTTACAGCTCCCAGCAGCCTTTGCTCTGAAGAGGGGGAGGGGTGGGAGTGAAAGAGGAGAGGAAGAATCTTTCATGCCCCAATGACAGGCTGGGCCAGGGATAAATGAAGAGCTTTGAGGGGAGGTGGGGAGAGAACTGTTTCTTAGTACCTCTTCAATCATAACCCCTTGATATTCAGATTCTCCAGGTCTTTTTGTCTCTCTCCTTTACAAAATTAAGTGCACTCTGGAATAGCCCTCCCACAACTGGCCTTACTAGTGTGATTATTAGTAAGCTAAATCCAGAGATGGCATAGATGTGTGCAAACATAACCCCCCACCCCCAAGCACATTGTGCTTAATGATGCCTGGTAGGAGAAAGAGAAGGCTTGAACTGGGCAGAGTTTTTGAAAGAATTGAACTGGGGTTGCAAAGCTTTTGCCTCGCTGATGGTGGCAAATAAGCAGAGACAAGGAGGTGGGAATTAACAGGTAGTGTGTATGCTGAGAAGGGCCATGTATTGAGGGGGCCTTATAGCAACAGGGATACGTTGTTGCTTAGATGGCAGGTGGTGGCAAGGGGAGAGAAGAGCCAAACCCAAGGGCATGTGATAGTGAAGCCAATATTGAATGTAGATAGATCAAGAGGGGGCTCATGGGGGTGTAGTGAGGCTGCTTAGTTCTTGCAAGAGCAGGGCCACATCCTGATGAAAGGAGCTCTGTGATTGG